>JAODUG010018373.1:0-22290 GCA_027564795.1 Aphredoderus sayanus
AAGCTGTAGAAATAGGTTTAGTGCCTTCTATCTGCCACAAAGAGCTAGTGATTTGGGTCAGTTTGACCCAGAGGACATCTTTTTGGGAAATATGATTAGTCATAAAGTGCACACAGTATGGCAAAAAATAGTCCATGTGAGAAGTATTGTTGTTTGTGTTGCTTGAGAGAGAGAATGTGTGTGGGTGTGTGTGTGTGTGTGTGCGTGCGTGTACGTGTGCATGCGTGCGCGTGTGTATGTGTGCGTATCCTTGTGTGTAAGGGAGGTGGAGGCTGATGTAAGTACCAGAACAGAAAGGGTTCAAAAAGGTTTGTGTGTGTTGTGAACTTTTACATGGGCGGAAGGAAAGACCCTTGTGAATCCAGAGAGACGAGATCAAAGGCTCTGAGTCTCCTGACCAGAAGAGGGCTAACCCAGATCAAACACTGGCCTGGCTGTGTGTGTGTGTGTGCGGGTGTGTGTGTGTGTGTGTGTGTGTGTGTGTGTGTGTGTGTGTGTGTGAGCATGTCCCTGTCTGCCACAGCTAGACAGAAAGACAACAGAAGTGCCCATACATGTCCCCACATTTGCATATCATTAAGCTTCCTGCTATCACCTGAATAGCCCTTGTAATCTAATTGGCTTGATCGTAATGGTCTGTGTTAAAGACTTACTTGCCAAAGTGTGCTAATGGTAAACTTAGACCAAGTACGATTTGTTTTATATGTGTACAGTACCATGTACACACACAATGGAACACATGAGGGAAACATGCACGTACATGAACATGTGTGCTTCATCTACCCTGAAGTGGTAACCTGTACCGTTGTGCTACCAACACAATGCTGTACAACTGTCTGCCACAAAGAGCTAGTGATTTGGGTCATTTTGACCCAGAGGACATCACAAGGGTTAAAGTAAGTTGTTATTTTCTTACTCTGTCCTTTCTAGCTGACTCTGGCATCACAAAACGTGCCAGTGTTATATAGTTTAATATCTGACGTAGCACAAATGACAAACGGGTATCTCTAGGTGGGAAACCAGAGAAAGAAAGCTCACGCTGCAATGGAGAGGTTGGCCGCAGACAGGGGGCTGACCTCAGCCACTTCTTTAGCCTTCTGGAGGGCAGCCTTTTGACTCGCAGCCTCCGTCTCCTCCTGCTCGTCCTGGGAAGGGAGCGAGGGAGGACAACATGGCGGAGAGGGGAGGTGCGTCCCAGAAATTAAGGTTGGGGAAATGGCGACTTCACCGGTGAATGCTTTGCTTATTGCTTATTATTTTGTTAATGCAAATAGAGCAGAATATAAATAGCTTGTAATGATATGATGGAGTTGATGATATAGAAGAAATTCAAGAAATTTGCCACCTTAGTTAGTTCCTGCGCATTGGCCAAATTATCCACAGCGATGGCCAAGAATACATTCAGCAGAGTGTCTGAACAACGGGAGTTAGAGGAAATCCATATGCTGTAGGAATGTGTGTGTGCTTCCGTATACAGTATGCATGGCAAGTTGGCAACTGACAGGTGTGAATTCAAAATGACACTGCCCACATGCTTGTACTGTATATACAATTATCCTAAAACACCTAAATGCTACTGGCTGGTATTGTATCTCTGGTCCAGATACAAGGGTAAAAATGCATCAATTGCATGCTGACTGGCCCAGCAGGCACAATGACAAGGCTCCATGCTGATTAAGCAGAGCAAAGTGATTTGAAGCAAGACTAGTATAGATACGTACATTTTATCCAATTCACTTCTCAGTGTTACTGCGGACTTCAAGTGGTTACATGTAGTTGTGCGTGTGTGTATCAACACATTTCAGGATACAGTTGCCAAAGAGTGTTAGGACGATGAAGAAAACGGAGAACGGCATGCCCTGGTTGACTCCACCCTGAGCTTTGATGCCATCGTACATCACCATGTTCCAGTCTTCACCAGTGAGGATCTGACAACACACACACACACACACACACACAGTTAAAGATAGGCAATGCAGTTTTAATTGAGAAAATATACATTTATGAATGTTTCATAAATGTAATTAAAAGCACTCAAGCAGCAATGTCATATTTTCTCTTTCCAGCCCTCTTGCCCCACTTTGCCTCCTCCCCAGCCTCCATAAGCCACCTTTCCCTCTCACCTGAAACACTGTCATTATTGCTGCGGGGAATGTATCAAAGTTGGTTGGAGGGGTGCCGGATTCAAAATTGAACCTGTGAGAAAAAAAAGGAATGAAAGGACAGGATAACGAAGCCGATCAATTGAGGCTATCTCGCCTTATCTACTCTCCATTTAAAGAACAAAGTAAAAATGTATTGTCTTCACAATAAAGCAGAAACATTTGCAACATTTGTAATTAAAAAGAGTGTTTTACGCAGGCTTTCGCGTTTCTGTTACACATTGAGATGGCACAGCCAACCTCATCAATTCATTCTGAGGTGGGAAGATGAATTTCCAGCTCCCACTTGACATGAAATCAACACATAATTGACTGCAACCACAATCCTCTGGTAGATAACTGAACAGTAAGAAAGCAGTCAACCAAATGAGGAAGGGAGGGAAAAAAAGAAAGAAAGAAAGAAAGAAGATCAATTATAAGAAAGAAAAATAATGATACTGACTGTCCTCCAAAGAGCTGCATGCCCAGCAGGGCAAAGACGACAATGAAGAGGAAGAGCAGGAAGAGCAAGCTGATGATGGACTTCATGGAGTTCAGCAAAGAAACCACCAGGTTTCGCAGAGATGCCCAGTACCTGAGACACAAGGACAGGGGAACCGGGGATGAAGAAATGCAGGACATGACATAAAGCTACATATTACCCAAGGAACATACAGTATCTAGTAGCTAGCTAGACTGACAGCTATCTACCTGGATAGATAAACATAGCTACAGTATGTATCTATCTAGCTAGATTGTCAACTAATGTTATCTACCCAGCTATACGCCAATAGCTGGAAAACGACCTTCATATCGACCTAGCTTGACATTTACATTTACATTTATGGCATTTGGCAGATGCTTAGCGACTTGGTACATTTGTCAATAGTTGGACAGGTCACACACCAGTATTTGTAAGCAGACAATATTCTAAATAGAATAGTTGCACCATAATGTCATTATGTCTACTACAATGTAATTAACCATATAAAAAATACAAAAAGGTAAAGGCCTAACTAATCAAGTGTTTAGTGTTTTGTTTTTGTTTTTTTAGAATGTAGAAGGAGCATAAGAGCATGAGAAGTAAGAGCAAGAGGTAAGTGCATGAGGAGTAAACAGGGGATTCAAAGTTGACACTGAGATAGGGAAGGGTGCTAACAGGTGGCGGGGTCATTGGTGGAGGTACCAAGGTGGATTGTGAAGAGATGGGTCTTGAGTCTCTTACAGAAGATGGGTAGTGTTTCCGCAGTTCTGACTGTTGCTGAAAGCTCGTTCCACCACTGGGGTACCATGAGGAGAAAAGGCAAGACTTCGATGAGCGAGTCTTGAAGCTTTGTAAAGGTGGCATCGCCAGCCACCGTTGTAAAACGAAGTGTTCTTTTTGGGGCTTGAAACCGGACCATTGCTTGGAGATAGCTTAGGGCCGTTCTATGTACCGTCTTGTATGCCAGCACCAGTGCCTTGAATTGAATGCAAGCTGCAATGGGGAGCCAGTGTAGGTCTCGGAGGAGGGGAGTTACAAGGGAGAACTTGGGTTGGTTGAATATCAGGCGTGCTGGGCACTTTGAATGCGCTGTAAGGGTCGGGAGGGGCACACGGGTATTTGCAGTAGTCTAGGCGGCAGATCACTAGAGCTTGGACCAGGAGTTGTGTCACTTCCCTTGTGAGGAACGGTCTTATCCTCCTGATGTTGTAAAGTGAGAATCTGCAGGCACAAGAAGTAGCGATGATGTTTGCTGAGCATTATAGCTGGTTGTCCAGGATGACTCCGAGATTCCTTACAGTAGGGGAGGAGGACGCCGTGGTGTTCTCAAGGGTGATGGACAGGTCCACTTGAGGGTTGTCTTTTGCTGGAATGTTTAGAAGCTCAGTTTTGTAGAGGTTGAGTTTGAGGTGATGTGTTGACATAGGGCGACAGTCTGAGATCTGTGTGTTAGATGGAGGGAAGGAGAGGTAGAGTTGGGTGTCGTCAGCATAGCAGTGATAGGAGAATCCATGAGCAGAAATTACAGTGAGAAGAGTAGGGGTCCAAGTACAGATCCTTGGGGAACTCCTGTGTTGAGTGGGCAGGGCTTGGACAGACATCGATCCCAGAGGACTTGGTAGGAGCGGTCTGACAGATAGGATTCAAACCAGGAGATAGCAGCGTCTGCAATTCCGGGCTCAGCTAGAGTTGAAAGGAGGATGTGGTGGTTTACCGTGTCAAATGCAGCAGACAGGTCTAGAAGGATGAGGACTGAGGAGAGGGAGGATGATCTAGCAGTGTGAAGGGCTTCAGGCACCGTGAGAAGAGCGGTGATGATGGCGGTGGGGGGGTGGGGGGTTTGAGGAGGGAGGAGAACACAGAGAATGGTTTCCTGGGGTCAGCGGCAGTTGAGTTGATTTTGGCTTGGTAGAATGTAGGTTTGGAAACAGAGGAGGTATATTTGGAGAGGAGGCAGTGGTAGGAAGAGAGATCTTAAGATTCAGATTTTTTCCATTATCTCTCTGGAAGGAAGTTCTGTCCTCCAGGCTTTTAGTGGTCCACAGAGCCAAGGGGTAGGTGGAGAAGATCACATTGGTCTACTAGTGAGTGGACAAAGGGTGTCAAGAGAGGAGGTCAGAGCAGATGCAAAAGTGGAGGCTGTGGTGTCTTGGGACAGGACAGAGTAGTCTTCAGTTGAGGGTAGTAGTGAGAGCACAACAGAGGAGAGAGAGAAGGGGGAGAGGGTCTTGAGGTTGCGGGAGACGATGCGAGTGGGAGCGGTGAGGGCAGAAAGAGGATTCAGGGGGAGAGAGAATGTGATGAAGTGATGGTCAGACCCTGGGAGAGGGGTGACCGAGAGTGTGTTAGCCAGGCAGGACCTGGTGAAGACAAGGTCTAGAAGGTTTCCTGCCCTGTGTGTTGGAGGGGAGGGTGAAAGGGTGAGGCTTGACAGACAGATATATATCTAGCTAAATAGCCTGCTGGACAGGCTTGACAGAACCACAAAGAGACAGATACTCACTTGGTGACTTTGAAGATCCTCAATAACCTGAGAGCTCGGAGCACGCTGATGCCAAATGATGTGCCCGGTTGTATGATGGACCACAGTACTTCAAATATACTACCACAGATTACCTGTTGCACAAACACACACACACACAGATAAACACACACAGTGTTTCTCTACATGTTATAGTATGTATGCAGCTATGGGCGTGTTTGTTTCATGCAAAAGCGTTAAGTCCCGAGCCCCCACTTTGGCAGCCAATGTGTTATACTGTGTGCCCGGGCTTGCAGTGAATCAGTGTGGATGTGGACGCACTCCTGGGACTCACAATGCAGTCGAAGCAGTTGAAGGACGAGTTGAGGTAGGCCTGCTTGCCCAGGCCATACATCTTTATAAACATCTCGGACAGGAAGATCCCCAGGAAGATGAACTCAGCAAAATCTACACAGAGTGGATTTAAAGAATGAAATGCAACAGTGTTAAGACAACTTGAAGACAAGCATCATCAATCTTCCATCCATCCATCCAGCCATCCATCCATCCATCTCTCAGACCCTCTCTCCCCTCCAAACATCCCTCCCCTCCACCCATTTGCCCACTGTAGCCTTTGTGTATCGCCTCAGTGGTACAGTATACTCTGTTAACTCACACAAGAAGTCGGAGAGCGGCTCTGGCTGGTCGTAGTGCACCACCGCCACACACATGGTGTTGAGGCCCACCAGGCACAGCACGGTCCAGTAGAAGGCCTGCGTCTTGACGATGTGTCGGATGAAGAAGCGCAGGCGGCGCTCCCGCCGGTCAAACGTGGAGCCCTCCAGCTTGGAGCTCTTCAGGCTGGCGCGGGCAAACGGAGAGCCTGGCGACGCAAGGAGACGCCAACACTACTATAAAACATGTTCAGCGACAGTTTGTCGACGTCATGCACAGCTCCAGCTGGTAATAAAATATTCACGCGCCATTCAAAAGAATATGAATACAAATAATACTTATGATTTATTTCATGAAATAGCCGAACTAGTTAAATAGACTATAGTTAAATAGCGCAAAAAGTGACCCCGGACCTCGCTTGCAGAACCACTAGCAGATCAGCTCTCCCTTCAAATAGAGGCCTTAATGTGAACATACATTCTTGCCATACAATGCATCCAGCTTGCAATATGGCCGACAAACGGAACACAATGACATGCACATTAGCATGAGATCCAGATAAAGTAAGCCTTTGTGCGGCATTTTGTAAGGCAGGGAGGAATTAATTTACATAAGGAGGATGTAGACTTGAAGGGAAACAGAGAGAGTAGAGAAGGGGGATATCAAAGGGAGATAAAGGTAGTACGGTAAAAGAGGAGCGGTCAGAAGAAAAAAGAGTGAAAATAGCTCCGACATGAAGTAGCATAAAGGAGAGGAGGGTCAGATAATGCTGTTATAGTACAAGATAAGATATCATCTGCATGTAACAGTGGCTTTGTGTGCGTGCGTCCGTGTGTTCCTTACCTACTGCCAAGTCCCCCTCCCCGTCCTCAGGGTTGAGAAGTTCTGCTTTGTTCCTGTGGTTCTTAGAGGACCGATTCCGGGAGCCTGCAAATAGACGGAAAACACGTGTTGTGAAGTGGCTATGGGCCATGCAAAAGAGGTCACAAATAAAAATGGGCAAACTATGTATATTTGATAAGGATGCACCGATTGCAGTTTTCTTGGCCGATTCCGATAAAAACATTTGTTTTGCCTGACTGACCAGTTCGGGTTTTGGCCTATTCTGGTTTTCATAGTGCTTTCACGGTTTATTGTACAGCTCTGAGCTCTAGATGCAGAGATATGTATTTTTAAATTAACATTTTATGTACGCTTAGCCACCTGCGCTCACCGTTCATCACTGTAATTTGTTGATGGTCCCTTAGCCGCCAATACATTTTATCATCTTTTCACCCTTTTACAAGGCGGTGTCCGTTTAACAAAATGGATTGAGACAAATAAGCCACAGTCTTTTCAGTGAGATGAATAATTGTATGGAAATGCATTTGCTTTACTTTAAAAGATATTGATGCTGAAAGTGTCTTGTATAATATAAAACTGAGCAAGTTATCTAAAGTTAACTTCTTCCTGATGCCTTCCTCGGTCACTGAATTTCCACACCGTGCAGATATGTGTACTGTAGGTAGGCTACCATGACAGCTAGCTGTGTTTCTTGACTAAAGCAGGAGTGAGTGAACGTGAACGTCTTTGCAATGCATTCACGCCAGCCCCATATCCCTGTATACAGCCTACAGTAGCCGGCCTTTTGCAGACAGAGCAGGCGATTGCCCTTGATGGCCGGTCAAGGTGAACATCGGCAACCGCTGCATCTCAAATATTAGATTTTTGGTTGAAGAAAAAGAATGAAAGCAAACATGTGAAGGTACACATACATACAGCAAGTAAATATTTACCATCATAGTCATCACCATTTTCATCATCTGCCAAGATGACCTCCTCTGCAATTCATATTATTATATGATTATTTCATATGTTCCACACAGCATTCAAAGATACTGATTTACAGTATATATTAACACATTTACAATACAAATGATAATAACAGCTGATTTGAAAATCAGATATAAAACAAAGTCTTGTGAAAAGTCCAAGGGCTGCATGCACCTGCTTCCCATTACCCACTCCCCACCTCCTTTTGCTTTTAGCCTGTAGATGGCCTTATCAAGAACATCAAAGCTTCTCTAGCCTCCCATCTCATCCTGCTAAATCGTCTCTTCTTCATGGGCTTTAGATGAGGTTGTTGTGTGATGAAGAGCATAGGCACAGTAAGTGCTTCATAATATTATCTGATTAAGTAAAGGCTTCTGACCGGATGATTATACATTTGGTACTAGGCAGAATGTGTTTCATTGAATGCCCATAAGCAAAACAAAAATGATTAAATCACACATCTCGATATATTGTAAGTCAGCAATGAGAAAATGTTTTGCAAACTTATAATAAATATGTAGAGAGCACATTGAAAAGGTTGAAAACATTATAGTTTACAAAGTGCTTTGATGGTGTGCTGAAAAGCAATACAACAATAAAAAGTATCTAAGTAAACAACTTATACTTACTGACAAATGCTAATAAAGTAAAACAGATCATAGTTAAATCATAGATCATAATAACTAAATAACTAAATAATAATAATCTATGCCGGCCATTTGCAGTAAGAACTCTAGTAGGGATGCAGCTTCCTGAAAAATACAACTGCTACTGTATATTCATCATCCTGACCAATTTTAGGATATTTCCAACTGAGGTAACTATTGCTTTCAAGGGAAATCAACACAGACCAGCTTTGCAGATCCACTCCAAGTAGCCATTCAGCTCCCTCTCAATCTGCTGCTGTCTGCGGAGCTTCAGGAACTCACTCCTGTTCTCCACGCGCTCCCTCTCTTTGGCAAACTCTCTGCAGGAGGGCAGCGCACACACACACACACACACACACACAATGTACCTACTGTATTTAGGAGATATGTTTGTACAGTTACAGAAAATGTCTACTCGGCAGGTTTTTCCCTCAAAAACAGCGGATCTCAGACAGTATACTGAGCCCAACACTAACTTTAATATATTCATGCTAGATTTAATAGAAGACAATGAATTAACTTTGTATGGCCAGGTCACATACAACCTCCACTGACATTGTTTCTCTTATACTCAAATCTACGTCTAAGACATCTAAGAAGCATATAAGCATGATTTATATAAACAATGAAACTAAATGTGCAACCACCCCACCCCTCTCAATATATGAAGTTCATTAGAATACATCAACCAAAAGTGTCTAATGTCTCTAATCTGTTGACTGTTGAGAAAATACAATATACTGTATGAGGTAAGGGAGATACAGCTGATTAAGGGTTCTATTCATTTACATGCACACACACACACACACACACCCAGATTGTACCATACCATGTACATGTCATGTACACATCCACTAATACAAGTACATTAGACCTACCCTGACAGGACACCCAGCACCAGGTTGAGCATGAAGAAGGAGCCGATGATGATGAGAGGGATGAAGTACATCCAATTCCACGCACCCCCTGAGGCATCGTCGCTCTGGAAAGACACGCGCACACACACCAACACACACACCTTCAGACAAATTCCATAATCATTTCACTTGTCACTTTTCTCTTGTGTCTCATATATCATCAACGATAATGTAGGACAATAGTGTATCCTTAGAAATATCTGTAATTTACTACCAGTATACTATAAGAGATACACTAAAAACTGTACACTATATGTTTTAACCCTCGTGATGTCCTTAAAGATATCATATTTGGCCACCCGGTGGCTCCACCAGATTGTGAATGATTTTGTGTGTAAAATTGGCATTGCTGTTGGTGTAAATTTATTAATTATTTCGTTATGTATTTGTGTTGTTTTTTCATGCCTTTTAACCCTCCTATTGTCTTCGGGTTTCAGACACACACCTTGTTGTTGCCTGCAGTGCACATCAAGTGCGTAAGCTGTAGAATTAGGTTTAGCTCCTTCTATCTGTCACAAAGAGCTAGTGATTTGGGTCAGTTTGACCTGAAGGACATCACAAGGGTTAAAAACTGTTAGAAATAAATAGCAACACAAAAGGCTCCAAAAAACACAACTGCCTTTCTTGCCGTAGCATCTGCTGACCTTCATTTTGCAGCATTTGCATTGGGTTTGCGTTCCATATGCAGAACAAACAGCCAGATTAATAGCGGGGCAGAGAGATTAAAGTGTGAGCTGAATTTAACAGTTCCATAAATCGGCTGTTGGTGTATAGGCTTGCTTTAGTCTAGCTGGGCGGAGCCATCTGTGTCAGTAAAATGTATGATGAGTTGTTGCATCATCTATTTTATTTTTATTTTTATTTGGTATAAAAACGATACATGTTTAATTATAATAATAAGTGAGGTGAATACAGTTACAGTGAACTCTGAGCTGTTGGCTAGAAACTGGGTTTGGTATGCACATACATAAATGTAAAGCTGCCAGCCTTAACTGCTGGGCAGTTCACTACACAGTAAATAATGTATAATAATTGCTTTGCCTTCTGTACTTTCTCTCTCCTTTTCTCTTTTGCTCTAGCCAGTCTTCCTTACATCCTCATCCACCCTTCCTTTCTTCCTTCCTTCCTTTATTGCTCATTTGTTATTTTCCTCCTACCAAACTCTTGCCCCATTTGCAAAGCCACAGCCCTCCTTGCTCAGTTCTCTCATTCTCTACCCCCCCCCACACACATACACACACAGACACAGCTCCTTCCTCCGCTGCATGACAGTTGCCGTGGCTGCCTGTGTACCCGGTGTGCCGCAGACATTTTTACCCCCTCCTATATTAAACTTTCATCGTTCCCTTCCTTGGCAGCTTTGAGAATAACAGGCCATTTTAAATATAGAGCAGCACGGAGGGAGGCAGGAATATGGTGGGAGACGGGGGGAGGCAGAAAAACAAAGACAAGGAGATATAGCTGAGAAAGGGCTTGCAGAGTCAGGTTAAATTGAGATTGGGACAAGAGCGAGAGAGGAGGGGCAGGTCCAAGGGTGAAAACAGACAGTATATACACCCGGTGACCCTCATCTATGTCTGGTCTCCGCGGGCAACCACTGCCACTGACAGCAAAGGAACTTTACAAAGGAAGTCGCAAGATGTACAATGACATGCATCCCTGCAATGGGCAAGATTTATACAGTGCTTAAAACTGCTAATGGTGGTCAAAAAAGGGTCTATTCTACGCTACCATTCTTCATGGCATTGTTGGAACCGCTATCACCATAGCTACGTGTTCTCCAGACTTAGTCAGAGGTTGTCTAACTAATTGTTTTTTAGTTTTGTTTCATTGTTTGTTTTATGGCTAGCTAGTCTGTCACTCCATGGATTTTCCTAACATTTTCTCTACATTTATCAATGACTGGTCTGCATGCTCTACAGCTGTGGTTCCCAAAGCAGTTGTTCCCAAACCCTGCTCTGCCGAGGACTAGTGGTTTGAGTAGTTAACTTACAGCATGGCGCAACAATAAGGTTTTCCCGACATACCCGACCTAGCTGTACTGTGCGACCTACATGCACTTTGTAGCACGTCTGATAAAAGATTTTTGGGGGTCCCATTGTATTTCCAGCGTTAATTATAAAGTATTTCCTTTATGACCACTTAAAAAAAGAAAACAGGTGTTACAGGTGTGATTGTATCTGCTGCCTACTACTCACATAGTAGAGCAGCTCAGTCCAGCCCTCCATGGTGATACATTGGAAAACGGTGAGAACTGCAAACAAGATATTGTCAAACTGTGTAATGCCATAATTGGGCCCCAGCCAGTATTCCCGACACATGGTACCCTCTGGACACAGTCGTGCTGGAGCCTCTTTCCCACATGGAAACTCCTCTCGGATCTCCCCTGAAGGAGAGAAGTGGAAGCACCAGATGACCAACGTATAACTGCATACATTTCAAAACGGCCAATCAATGGACATTAACTATGTTTAAACTACGGAGTTATGGGGTCACATATAGGAAAATACATTTGCATGGAAATCAGTACGATTAGAGAAACTGCAATGCAAGTGTTTTCAAACTCCCATCCTTATTGTTCCTGCACCAAATTATTCAAATAATTCTTTATAATGACCAAGAATATGCTGGTCATTGCAATATTATGGGATGTAATTGTTCCCTGGCTAGGCTAGGGGCTGTGGACTCCAAACATAAATGTCCTGGGTTGGATTCCCTGACATGCCAGGTCTACCTATAAGCATCCTTGACAATGTTGCCCAAACTGTACCTGCTCCTGTAATTGTTTCTGACACTTAGAGAAATGTTTCTTACAATGGAGAAAAAATAAGTTGGTATAACATCATAGTTCTCACTTTACCAGTATTGTGAATCACAAACAAACACAAACATACACACCCATTCACAGACACTCGAGTCAGTCACCTGTGTGATTGTCAAAGCAGGTGGTGTGGAATTTTCCCATGTAGAACTCCAGGCCAATTATGGCGAACATGAGTATGGCAAAGAACAGCAGCAGGCCAATCTGGAGCAAAGGAATCATCGCCTTCATGATGGACTTGAGCACCACCTGCAGGCCTGGAGGACAGAGTGTATACAGCATTATAATGTGGTCATGATTGGTTTCATCTGAAATTCACTGTAGTTCTGTTCTGTCCTGTGATGATCTGCTATTAAATCTACCAATCTTTCTACAGTTAGTACTTAATATTGGAGTGTGTGTAGCGCAAGTAAGGCTTGATGATAAGCCTTGCTTACTTGAAGCTAACAAATAAATGATTGATTCATATAGTAATTAAGAGCCAGTTTTGTTTGATTCATTGTGTAGACGTCGTTTAAAATAGTCAAAAATAATATTCTCATGATAACATGAAATGTCATCATTTTCAAGTTTTATTATTACCTTCAACAAGCTAAAGAAGTAATTTGATGAAAAAGAGACTTCCTTACTAGGGATACCGGACACTAGTTTGAGGGGCCGCAATACTCGTACTGCTCTAAGGGTCCGCAAGTCAAATTGTGTCCCCACCGTAGACAGGATTCTGTGGAGAACAACAACAACAAATTGCAAGAAAGAAAGAAAGGAAGAAAGCTTGTTGACTGACAGCTCATCAGGCGAAAGAAACACATGCAGCAGTACACCCGTTTCTAGCTTCTCTCCAGGTCAGGGTGGGTCAATAGACAGGCTTCAGAGAATGATTCTGCCAGACACTGTCAATCAAACCATCCCACATACTCATGCCAGGTCATTATAAGTGATTTAGTGATTTAGTGTGTCCTGGAAATGCCTGAATGAGCCAGGATGATCGATGTGGCTAACAAGTGAGTTTGTATGTAAATATACTGGAGAGACGACTAAAACAAGGAAAGCAATTACACAACACATAAACCAGAAAAGGTAAATAATGAAAAAGACAGACATTGGCTGGATTATTGTTCATCCATGTTCCTATTTATAAACCTCATCTCTGTGAGCTACTGCCATCCAACCAGTGCTCTTCCCAATATACCTCTTTCATTCACTCTTTCTTCTTCCCTCTCTCTCTCTCGATAATACTGTACATCTCTATATACAGGGCATCTCTATATGGGCTCATATCATGAGGTGTGTGAATGTCTTTGAGGGTGCATGTGTATATTTGTGCGTTTGACAAGGTTAAGATGTTCCCTTACACTGCCTGACTTCAGTTAGTTCTCTCTGACGCAAACTGTGAATCATCCCTTTCTTTCTCTTCTTCCTTCCTTCCTACCCCCCATCCCCTCTGACACACTCCCACTTAACTCCACTGCTCTGAGTGAGGCCTGTAGCGACACAATGAAGCTTTAATACCAGGTTTGAGGTCAGCATGCTTTGCCTGAATGCAAGCAGAATACTTCATACTGAGTCCAGATCTTTCTGTTTTGTTCAATAAACAAATAAATGAATAAAACACCACAAAAGGCAGTGGTGTTCACTAAAGGCCATCTAAGCCCTCAGAGAAGAGGCTCAGTTTTCATTAAAGGACATACACAGATGATAATTAGACAATTGTCTTATTTCAAAATACATATATACATAAATTAACATCAAATTATCATAATTTGTTTCAGCAATGAAAGGGCGGCAGTACAGTAAGAAGATAACTGGACTATTCTGTAACTTCACTCAAAAGGCTCTGCTAATCTGCTGTATCAGACTAAATCACAGAGTGACAGGATAATTATCCAATCAAACTTGATGTACAGAAGATCACAGCATGCCACTGTACAATAACATAACCGTTATGTGGCAAGTGTAGGCCAGGATCCTTGTAGGACAGGAAGTGATATCAAATGTCAGCTTTGTGCTGGATGTGAAATCGAGAAGTTGGCACAATGACACTGGGGAGCATTTCCGCTGCGTATAAGTGGTATTTCTGCTAACATTATGACAAAAATGCCCTTGAGCAATACACTTGCTTACATTGTGCATTGACCTCAGTGAAGAATTGTAAATGTTATATTGGTATTTAGAAGTGTGTGTGTTTCCAGGATCTCTTAGAAAATCTCCACAGACCAATGTTTAACTGCTTCAGTGTACTGAATACTCTCTTATACTAATATATTACAATACATGTATTACTATACATATATTTTGAGATTACGCATACTCATGTTCAAGTACACACATTAGAAAAACTTAAAAGAAAAGAATGAAAAAAGAATGGAAAATGACATCCATAGAAAATAAAGAGTAAGACAGAAAGCTGGAGGGAGGTGGTGGTTTGCCAGCCCAGTGTGTTCCCATGTTGACATCCATGTGGAGTATTGAGGTTAAAACACAGGATTCACACCCAAAATGGAGGTGTGCATGTGTGACTGCGTCTGTGGAGACTGTGTTAACAGTACTGACAGTGGGGTTTTCTACAGAGACACCTGAAGTATTTTATTGTGTGTGGGCAGACTGTATTTGTGTGTCTGTGCGTGTTTGAATTTGTGTGTGTGTGTGTGTGTGTGTGCGTGTGTGTGCGTGTGTGTGTGCGTGTGTGTGTTCATGCGCATAGCACAGTTATGCAAAATTGTAGCAATGAATAAAATATATAAAAATGAACAAGATACATAAATATAAAATAACAATAATTCAGATTATTATGAAATAATATATATTTATAAAAAAGTACGATAATGATGATGAAGGTAAGTGTTGACAGATAAAGAACTGATGCTCCACACCATTGACAGTTACCTTGTGGCACCTATTACGAGGGCACTGCCTCATTTACACCGTCTCCACGGTTACTGGGCCCTTTCTCATTCATAACTGTTTCCATGGCAACAGGGACTTTGGCTCATTGATGGAATCTCTGCATCACCTTGGCAACGGGGCCAAGGGAGGAGCCTGATTGATTGTGTTTCTTCTCCCCTTCCAATGTTCCAATGTATGGCCACACTTTTTCCCTCTCACATACACACAAACAAGCTAGCACAGAAACTACACAGACACATACAGTACACCTGCTCAGCTACTGTGCATTCTCTTCAATGTGCTCTTGAGTCTAGTTAGATGCGTGTGTTCATAAAATTACAAATTGTCAAAGTCACACTTATCTTTTTTGGATTCAGATGTTGTCTCTATACAGTGAGTTTTACATATATATATATATATATATATATATATATATATATATATATATATATATGTGCATGCTGCATGACAGACAACTAAACACAGCTATACACACAGGTATACTACAGTATATACTTGAATAATGTCATATTTTCAATACATTTTACAATATTTCATTTTGTTTCTTAGTCGACTCATTTTTCTCATGAGTTGGGTTTGTTGAATTCCATGTCAAATTCAACAACAGCTCTAACATCTAACCTCCTACCTGACCTGCATAAAAGTGATGAATGCCACCTGTCCATAATGATTGCAGACTTATGAGTTTGCATAACTGAAGTTCAAATACTGCCAATTAAGGCTAGGTTCTGGTTTAGTAATGAAATAGGAGGTTAGCCATAAACAATGGTATTTTAGCGCTTTAGAGAACTGCAGGCTAATTGTAATGACTGGCCCAACATATCTGGAACACAAACTGGTGATTGCATTAAATTTGTCTAAAACTCTAATTATTACACATTAAGAACAGCTCTATGAGTGTGAGAGCATGAGCCCTTTGCACGACATCAAAATATGCATACTTTTAGACAACCCCTCTCTGTATGTCCTATTGTAAATACATACAGTCAAGTCACACTCCTCGAGTCCCCTAATGTTTTGCCATTTCTTTCCTCTGCTCATTCCTCTATTTTTCCTTCCTTCCTCCATTATCCTTGATTCTAATTAAAGGGCTGAATGAATGCAAAGGAAGGGGTTGATAGCGGGAAGAGTGGCTGTAAACAAGAGTAATTGGACTAATAATCAATACTGTACATAAAAATCAACTCGCTTATTCTCAGGGCCAGATCAATCAGGCAATTTACTACAACAGAGTCCACACACACACAAATCCTGTACAGTCAAACAAGGTTGTGAAGTGAGTAACTAATTTCATCTGACATTTTAAGTACCAGTCGTATATATATCTAAGTTTAAAGAGAGCAGTCACACACGTGCTAGCAATACGTGAGTGTATGTGTGTGTGTGTGTGTGTGTTTGCATGTTCGTGTCCAGGTCAGTGTGATATCAAAGCATTGGGTCAGAGAAGGGAAGCTAGAACCAATAGTCTTTTATCTTCAAAGAGCTGGACTGCTATTCACATATAAGCACAAGCATAAAGGTCTTTGTGTGTTTGTTTGTTTGTATGTGTACATATGCACACATATTTTACTCTATACCATTTTTCCCTAATACAACTATTATATAACTCAATTATATTATTATATTATTATGTTATTGTTTTGATGATGGATGGTAGAGTAGTACATGGTTTTTAAACACAGAAAGAAGAATAAACACGTTGTTACACCTGAATGTTAATTCTAAAATTATACAAAAGCAGTAAAAAGCATCAACATGTATTACAATTTACAATATGCTGCGGTTACCATGGCAAATGTACGTTCACAAATGATTACAGCACGTTGTAAAAGCAAACTGTCTGTAAACGTCACTAGCATCGGAATGTTATTTCAGCTATTTGAGGCAGTGCTAAAATAATAATGCTATACGTCAACGATCTCCAGGTTACTCAACATCGAGATCTCCCAGACTGCTGAGCTGCCAGGGTGACAAGCTATTCCTTCATGTTTTAAGGTCCTAATCCCCCGCACTATTCACCACATTTTGCTACTTCCTGCTCTCTGACAATGTTTCCTTGCGCACACACTGTCATATTTAGATTATGTCCGTGTTTAAAATGTGATATGAGACATCATATACAGGATGTGCCTCGTAAGTGTTTTACACATTAGGTCAGCTACTGTATGTTACGTGGTAGGCGTGATTTTGCTAATCATTAACCACAGCTATACTGTACCACAGACTGTAGTATTCGTCCCCCCATGAAATAACAATGTGCTTATCACAATAAAGCATATAGTGACAGACAGTCTGTCACGTTGTGT
This sequence comes from Aphredoderus sayanus, assembly GCA_027564795.1. Classification (NCBI taxonomy): domain Eukaryota; kingdom Metazoa; phylum Chordata; class Actinopteri; order Percopsiformes; family Aphredoderidae; genus Aphredoderus; species Aphredoderus sayanus. The sequence goes on from JAODUG010018373.1 coordinate 17,169, forward strand.
TGAGAATGACCTGGCTTATTTCTGTAAAGCAATGCTGGGTGCAGCTCAGCTATGTGTGTTTGTGTGTGCGCGTGTGTGTGTCTGTGTGTGTGTGTGTGTGTGTGTGTGTGTGTGTGTGTGTGTGTGTGTGCACGCACGGGCGTGTGTGAAGGCGAGCGCGAGTGTGAGATTGGCAAAACAGGGTGAGTCCATTTACCAGTCTTACTGGTGCTTTGTCAGCAGATAGGAAGGTTTATATAACCTGCTGAGCCCTCTAAGTCAAATTTCCACATTGCTGAGTAACATGAAAACTGGAATTTGTATAATAATGGATGCATATTTTCAATCAGGCAATCCTGTAGCAGTTACAGCATCGACATAAAATCAAGGGAGACTTTGACTCTTAGCCATTCCATCATTCCAGCTATTCTATACTGTGCAGTTAACACCATATTGTACCTTTAAACTGCATAGTGACATTTTTTGACACAAGCACTGAACAAACAGGCATCTTTACCTTTTCTTCTCTAACACAATCTACCTCTGTCTATCTGTCTGCTTCCCTCTCTTTCTTATCTAACAGTCCCCTGTGTGTTTCATTTATATTAGAGTAAAGATCGGTGCCATTACATAAAAGGCAAAGTGCTGCTAATGTTGTGTTGCACTTCCTCTCTAAGATCCAAATGTTTAAAGGTGTACTACTGTACGAGGGTTGTGCACATTGCTGTTTTATGTTTGCTACAAAAAATAAAAATGTTTAAATGAAAATGTGGAATTCTAGAAACGTATAATCACAATCTTTAATATATGATTAAAGTACCTTTAAATTAGCAGTCACTAAGAGGATACAACATGGATTAAAAACATGAACTGGATTATTTGCACAGTCCATGGATGAACTTTACTAGGTACTCCTTCCTGCCAGAAAGCCAAGACTTCTGCCCATATACTGTAGCTGAGACCTATTTGCGCAGACTAACAAGACATGATACAGTATCAGAAATGCTATTTGGTAATGGTTTAAATTATAGGCCATTAATTGTACTGCACGTGATGTGCAGTACAATTGAGTGTCTCAAAGCTGCCAAACAGTGTCATAAGTGTCATGACCTTACTGTACACCCATAGAGTACAGTATTACTCTATTGATCCCCCCTCCCATCCACATGTGTCCATGTGGAGGTCAGGGGAGCAGGGCACACTTTACAACATAGGCGGCTATTTGCTGACAAAAGGACTGACAGAAAGATGCTAGCACGCCTCAACCTCCGCTACCATGACTCTACCTCCTCTAGCACGAATAAACGTCCACTAGCATGAATTAATATCATGCATGCCTCACGCTAGCATGCTTCACGATAGCACTCTTCACTCTAGCACTCCAAAACTCCGCTAGCACAACTCTACCTCCGCTAGAATGAATAAACTTCTGCTAGCATGAATAAAAAAATCTGCTAGCATGCTTCACACTAGCACGCATCACACTAGCAAGCCTTAAACTCTGCTAGCACACCTCAACCTCCGCTAGCACAACTGTACTTCTGCTAGCATGCCTCAACCTCCGCTAGCACACCTCTACCTCTGCTAGCCCACCTCAACCTCTGCTAGCACACCTCAACCTCCGCTAGCACAACTCTACCTCCGCTAGTACACCTTAACTTCCGCTAGCAAGCCTCCTACCTCCGCGCTAGCACAACTCTACCTCCGCTAGCACACCTCTACCTCCTCTAGCAAGCCTCCTACCTCCCCTAGCGCTCTTTCACCGACCCAGCATGTTTATCAGAAAGGCGTAGCTTTCCCGCGACAGCTGTGTCATTCACGCTTCCCCCTTGCACCGTGCTTTTCTATCCCAACCCCCCTTCCACTCCCTCCCCCAATATACATATTTCGATCGATTGTCTCTCATCCTGTTCTCGATTTCTTTCCCTCCTCTCTTACCCTTCCTCCCTCTCTCTTCCTTCATCTCTCCCGCCCTCTTTCTCTCTCTCTTAATCCTCTCCCTCACAGCAGTAGTTCGCCCCCCCCCCACCCGCCTTGATTCAGCGTGTGTGTGTGTGTGTGTGTGTGTGTGTGTGTGTGTGTACAGCATGTGTGGTGACATTTGTTCCCTACCCAGGGAACTGGCCTCCTGCGGCTCAGCCCTGTGATCTAACTGCTGTCTAGACCTGTCAGGGTCCATTCATTAGGGCAGAAGAGGGAAAGCACAGAAAGAACACATGTGCACGCACACACACACACACACACACACACACACACACATACAACACACCAGACACAAGAGGGAACCAAAATGGCATTCCCTGTCTTGTTCGCATAGGGTGAAATGCATGTGTCCGTATGTGGTTGTGCATAGAGTAGACTATAGACATTTCACCATTCAAATTCAGTTATTCAGTTTCACTTTTTCTGAGGGTAATACTACAATTCTATTGGAATTAAAGAAAAAATGGCAAACTACTTAGATTCAGTGTGTTTTGAGTTCATTGTAGAAATTAGCAATCGTCAAAACAGTCAACCCCTTGACACAATCTTTCAATAGGAAACACATAAATAAGTAAATGTATCAGGGTTTACAGTGTATAACGTGTGGTGTAGCCAGTAGTCTACGTCTAATTCCTCATGTGCAACTCGAAACTCACCCTGTGAGAACCACGACAAAGTCCATGACATTCCAGCCGTTCCTCAGGTAGGAGTTTTTATGGAAGGCGAAGCCCAGCGCCAGGATCTTTATACCTGACTCGAAACAGAATATCCCGATAAAGTAGGGCTCTGTGTCATCCTACAGACAGAGAGACACAGAAAGAGATGGAGGAGAGGCAAGATGTGAAGAGAGAACAAGGAATGGAGGAATAACATTGAGGGACAGGGAGAGGGGAACGAGAGATGGTGAGGTCAGATTAGTTTCAATGGCTGATGTTTTCTATTTGCTTCTACTGACCTCAATCTGGAAGTTAAACCAATACTGTCACAAATACAAGTGAGAGAGGCGTTAGGCCCATAACTCACCAGGCGTTCAGACAAGGGTGTTTTGTCGTCTTCAGGCAGATGCTGTTCCAGGGCCAGGACGATGCAGTTGGCGATGATGGTGGCAAGAATCATCCACTCAAACGGAGTGAAGAGGTTCGGTCAAGGAACAAACAAGAATGGAGGCAAAAAAGGACACGGGGACAACGCGATAGTTCTCAGGATGCAAAAGAAATGCCATTGGATTGATGAAGTTAATAATAATATTCTTTATATTTCAAATGTATAGACTAGCAATAGTTGTTTTATATTTAATTTTCCAATAGGCGAAATCTGAAAGCATTATTGATGTAAATATAAAGCAACATAGTCTATCAAATGGTTTACTATGAAATTGTTTACTGTTCCTTTTGAAGCAGAAAGGTACCACACATGACGAGCCAATAGCATTCAAGATGCAACCCACCCCCACCAGATGTGTACAAAGATTATTTAATTGGGTGTAGTGCAGGATGAGTCATCAGTATTTCCCCCAGAAGTTTCTAATCAGCCTTCATTTTATAGTGCTTCATCATAGTGCAACTAATACTGTTTTCTATTCATTTAAATAACATTCTTAGTCATTTTACAATCAACTGAATTACACAGGTGATTACTAATAACTGTTTTTGTATCATCATGTAATTTGCAGGCATGACTGAACTGTAAATGTATCCAGTGGGAAAGCACCCTAACAAAGTGTCACTACTGTATGTTCATGCCTGGTAATGCTACAATACATTTTAGGCAGAAATATAGCTTATTTATTTAAAGAAAGAAAGAAAGAAAGAAAGAAAGAAAGAAAGAAATAAATGTTATAAAATAGATAATCCAAAATACAACCATTAGCCTACAGTGATTTTAACACATATTATATCATATTGTATATTCATTTTCACTGACACCACCATTTCTTCCTGCTCACATACACACACACACACACACACATACACACACACACACACACATGCACGAGCACACACGCACACTTACTTATAAGATACAGAACAAACTCAGCCACAGGCCAATCTCATGAGTAGATATATTATATAATATTATATAAATGGCAATTTAGCCCTAATAACATTTCTACACACACAGTACTGGCTGGTGGAGAGAAAGATGGCAAAGTGCTGAGTGTGATTCAGTGTGGCATCACCGTTTGGCTCCATGTGCATAAAGACTTACAGTATGGCTATTTGAGAAAGAGACACAGGGACAGAGGGGGAGAGAGGGAGGGAGAGAGAGAGAGAGAGAGAGAGAGAGAGAGAGAGAGAGAGAGACAGACAGACAGACAGAGAGAGCACAAACAGAATAGGAGAGTCCATATACGTGCACATGCGTGGACATTTGCTGTATAAATGAGTTTAACTGCAGTATACTTTATCAGTGTGTGTGTGTGTGTGTGTGTGTGTGTGTGCGTGTGGGTGTGCGTGTGTATGTGCAATTGCATGTACACATATAACAAATACAGTTCTGCACACATTACCACTTTACCAGAACACCCAGGGCACCACTCAATTAGCCTGCCTGCCCCCAAGCAGTGTGTGTGTGTGTGTGTGTGTGTGCGTGTGTGTGTGCGTGTGTGCGTGTGTGTGTGTGTGTGTGTGTGTGTAAGAGCTGGAGGGAGGAAACAGAAATGGATAGGGGGAGGGAGAGGGAGAGAGAGAAAGGACAGAGAAATCAGTAGGGAGCAAAAGACTGATATAGAAAGAACAGAGGAGGGTGATAGAAACAGTGTGCATGTGTATGTGTGCCTGTGTCTGTGTGTGTGTGTGCGTGTGTGTGTGTGCGTGTGTGTGTGTGTGTGCGTGTGTGTGCGTGTCTTTCCGGAAGCAGGTGTCCTTTGTGTTCCTAATAGCAGTTGAAAGGGTAAAGAAAGGGTCCATGTGAGACCTGAAACACATGCCAGTGTTTTAGATGCACCTGTGTGTGTGTGTGTGTGTGTGTGTGTGTGGTTATTATAGATTCATTACAGATTCATATTTTCATATGCCTTTGACGCACCTGTATGTGTGTGTGTGTGTGTGTGTGTGTGTGTGTGTGTGTGCGCGTGTGTGTGTTTATTATAGATTCATTACAGATTCATATTTTCATATGCCTTTGACGCACCTGTGTGTGTGTGTGTGGCTACATTTTT
>JAODUG010018384.1:0-22285 GCA_027564795.1 Aphredoderus sayanus
AGTTGAAGATGGATGGAGGGATCAAGTTAAGGTGCATTTTTTTGTGTGTACATGATAGAATCCATTTGGTACATGTAGCAGACCTATAGTTGTTACAAACTAAGTTATATCCCCGATGACTGCTGAGGTCATTATTCTAACAATTAGTGTTGCGGTGAATTTCCGGTGTATGACCTATTCAGCTATTGACAAAAGACTAAATACTGTTACTGTAAAAGTAGCAGACCTATGACAGTGGTCATACTAATGGAAGTGACAGCTTGTGGGCCAGAGATAGAAGATGAGCTGGAAGTTTTGCAGTCATGTAGGATGCTTTTATTATATACATATAAAGTTTTGCCATTACAAATTTGTTTTCCAAACTAAAACTGTCAGATACCATTCACAATATGAGTAAATGAGACACTTCATGACAGTCCTATATTGATGATGTTGGACTGATTTCTGAATTTCTGTAAACTGCAGGCATATGAGATGTATTATGAGATTGGTTCTCTGCCTACAAACCCAGTCACATACTAACCCTAAGTCATTTTCTTCCTCTGGCTCATACAGGTTCTGTTCATCAAACACTACTACATCCTATAATATGAGGTCGCTCCTCGTGTCTGTTATGGCACTCGGTCCCAAAGTGCTGACTCACCAGCCCTTCTGGTGCTCCCTTTACGCCTGATAAACCCATCCTATTGGCTCCTATTGGCACTAAGGCTCTGGCGCCATTTGCAGGCTGCCCACCTCACACAGGCCCCTACTCCCATTGCAGGGCTCAGTCTCACCCAGGCCTCCCATGCTGAAGGTGTTTGCAGGATATACAGAACTGGAAGTCCCGCATATGGATAATGAGCTGATCTCCCAGTTCACTTGGGTCAAGAGATGAACATGGAGAGGTTGGTACTAAGCAAGGTAAATTGTGTTTGTGACATGTATAAGATACATACTTTATGAATGATGCATGACCAGGCCACATATTTAAATGTGTTATTTCTGAAGGATTAGCCCTCCTGTTGTCCTTAATAATATTGTATTTGGCCACCCGGGGGCACGATCTGATTGTGTGTGATTTTGTGTTTTTTTTAATTGTCATTGCTGTGTGTATTTATTTCTTTATTATTTTTTTCTTTATGTATTTGTTTTTTTTTGTGCCTTTTGTCTTCAGGTTTCAAACACACATCATATGTCTGTGTAATCTGTATAATTAGATTTAGCGCCTTCTATCTGCCATAAAGAGATAGTGATTTGGATCATTTTGACCAGAAGGACATCATGAGGGATATGATTCTAATTAAATATTTTAGGATGTTTGCTGAGTCACACACTAAGCTTTGCCTGCTATATCCTAGTGGCAGTAAGGCTTTTCTTTAACAGCACTCATATGTATGCTACTGCATAGCATAAAGTAGCATACTTCACACATTACTAAACACCAGTTGAATGGTCTATGGAAACATCAATGAGAAATAGATTTAGCTGCCCACTAATGTCAGGTAAACACCTCATTCTGCGTAAGTATCAAAGTCATGGTGCTCAGAGCAACCTAGACAGTCTTCCAGCTGCAGCAAGTGATACTGTATAACGTATACAATATGTATGGTAATACGAAGTTGACAAAAACTGGTTTATCGAGTGGATCCAGGAATGTAAACATTACATAGACATGCATGAGATGAACTGATGTAAATGTAAATCTCTGGTTTGCTTTTAATGTTTGGTGATTAAATACAGTAATGTATTACAGGACCAGTGTGGGGAGAGATCATCCATTATTTTAATTATATTGTGATTTAATTCCTCTTTCGTTATTCACAATCCTACAGACACATTTCTATTTCCTTTCAACTGTTAGATATGTGATCCAACAGCTCTGGTGCTGGTCTCCATTTGCATGTGTAGGATTTTCCTTGTGCCACAGATCTCACATTTGCATCACTGGTTCAAAAGTTATTTTCCAGCTTTTCATAATGGCAAATAATTACATAAGCGTATGCCCATTGAAATGGGCATAATTATTAACTGTATCATAAGTATTAACTGGACATGTCACAATGAACATTGCCTATATAAATTTTTATGGATTTTAATTTCATGTTTTTTTGTTGTTGTTTAACTCAACATTGGGTGAATTGATTGCCTAATATATTTGTCTATTATACATACTTGGGATAGGTCCTACGTATCGAAGCATTTATTTAAAGTGGACATTCCAATGCCCTTTTCCATATTGACACAGTTCCTTGAGGTCTCAATGCAATGTATTTGACATGCTTAGGTGAAAATACCACATAGGTTATGTGGAATAGCACCGTATTATGGCCATTTTTAGCATGCTCTCAGAAAACAGTTGCTTTCAATGACTTCTGCTTTAAATCCAACTAGTCACTGCTCACCCCGTCCACTCTTCTGCCTAGTCTGGTGATGTAAGGCTACTGTTGGCTTTGCTACTGTTAAGCTGTTGGAGACACTAATGCCTCTGACACAGCAGTGCAACCATATCAGTTTGAACCAGAAGCCCTTTTTTCCACATCGTTTTCAAGGAGATATTGCACATTCATTCTACCTCGCTGTTCAGACTAAGAATATGGGCATCAACATCGGCATGGCAGCAGTTGTAACACAGCCCCAGTGCCTAAAGTGTAATCCTGTGTAGGGACAGCTGGTACCGTGGAACAGGGACAAGGGTGTGTTTGATAACTAGCCATATGTATCCACTAGCACATATTATTTCAAGAATGAAGGTTGGTTTAAACTACCACAATATGTAGCAGCCCTTGCCCGCTTACCAGCCTTATGTATCTACAAGCATGTATTATTTCCTGAATTAAGAGTTACTATAGCACAAAATGGCAGCCTTCCTTGCCCACTAAATGAGGATTATAATGGGGCAGATTATCCTAGGCTAGGCTACTGCTAGCACTTTAGTCAACATAACACAATTATTGATTATTCGGTTTATCACAGACATAAAGTTATGTCTTTGGACAATATGACTGATCATTGATCCAAATAAAAGCAGCTGTAAAAAAAAAAGTCAGTTTTCGGGCAGGGGATCACTTATTCACAGTCAGAGTGATGCTGATTATGTAAATCAACACAACAGTCTAAATTAAGTAGCCTATTTCTAATCTGTTTACTGTTACTAAACAATAGCCTACATTATTATAATGTAGTTATTGTTGTGCACGTGCACACTCTTGATATGCTATGATGTCTGTTGCCGGACAACGTATGAACATTAAAATCTTACTTTTGGTTTGCGTAATGCTGACGCATTTTCTAATTCGCCTGTTTCTCCACCTATTTTCTTTCTATGGCAATTACAGTCTGCGAAGGTAACAGTCTACTTTGAAATGCCCAGTAGGCTACTTCTCCAAGTCACATGGACATAACTATTTTCAAAAACAACTGCTGCTTGGAACATTCTTCAGAACTCATTGAAAATAACTGATTACAATATATCTCGTTCAGGCCATTTTCATTAACTCTGAAGGATTTTGAGCAAGTTAATATTAGTCATTGTGTTTGTTGATAATTTATTTTGTCTATTTGGTGGACTAAGAGGCTTGTATGTATTTATGTATGTATGTTTGAAACTTTGTTTTATGCAGCTTCTTGGTCAGATCTCTCTTGCAAAAGAGATTTTAATCTCAACAAGACGTAATCTAGTTAAATACAGGTAAAATAACAAATGGTCAATAACAATGTATTTTCAAGTTTTCTTTTACCAGATTTACATGTGTTACAAGCCCACATTTCACAACAAAATATACCATAAGAACAACCAGAACAAATTAAAGTAAAATAATTCAAAATAGTTGTAATAATAATAATAATAATATGGTTGTGTAGCTTTCTACAAAATTAATGAATTTCTACTAAAATGATTATGATGGCATTTCAGACATTGTTACATTGATGCAAGTAACACATGGTAGTGCACTGTGTACTCAAATGTGTGTGAGTTCACCAGTTTGCCAGTTTAGAGTCTTTAAAGTAGTTAGAGCACTGTAGGCAAGTCTTCTTATCTCTTTGACTGTTCAAAATACACTGTATTGTCAGTGTATTTTGCTTTTCAGTCACTCGATAGAATATTCTTGTTTGCAGAGTCTGGGAAGCAAAGCTGCAGCCAAGACAAGCTACTCTTGATGAAAGCAGCAAGCTACACATAGCTATTAAATATAACTGCTAAGGAAAACCAAAACACTGTAATTTGTTCTTAGCTATGCACTAAAACAAAATCTATAAGGTATATAATCCTGTGACAAATATTGTTAAACTAAGGGATTTACACCATCAAATGGAAATTACTTTCACAATTTCACAGTTTTTTATATTGGTCTACAGTTAGACCTATAATACACTATGCTTGTGAAATAATACAATAAGAAAGTTCCTTATTTGTCCTCTTCACCCTCATCAGGACTGCAGGTATCTACAACCCTTGCCTCAAATATTCCATCTGGATAGGTGGTTGACATCTCCTGCAGGTCCTCTCTGAAACCCAGGTTAGGTTGCAGGAAACTTATCTTGGCTAAAATACAAGTGAAATATAAAAGAACGGGTCGATAAAGGATGTATAACATAGTGGGTTATATTGTCAATCAAATGTAGTTCCCTACTGTATTTTTTAAATAGCATACTACCGGTACATCAATTTGTCCAGTTGTGTAAATCAATAGTGGCTATGTCCCTTTAATATGAGTATAACACTCTATGCCCAAGAGTCAAACCCTTGAGAACACACACCAACCACAGCCTACATCTGTATGCTATTCTATTACAAACAGTATGTACTGAGCATTACAAAACTTCACCTTTAAGGATATTCTCAATGTTCTCTTTGAGATTGCCTTCCACACTCCTAGCTGTCACCTGAAGACATAATTGTATTTATTTTTAACCCATCTGTTTATCTATAGCAATATGTCTGCAGGTTTCAACTACTTAAATATACAGAAAGCCTGAAAAAATTAGTTATTTTATATATATATATAGCTCTACGGTTTAATCAAAATTTGTTCTCATAAAATGGTGTAGGAATAATGAATTACATTTCAGATGTGGCAAAACTACACTGTAACAACTATGCAGTTGTCGGATGTATTCCAGCTTTTGCTACGTCACTTCTCAAATTCCAATCCATTCATTAACCTACACGTGTGGGATTAAATACATGCTGTGTTGGACACAGAGTGTGAAGGAGTTGCTGGGTGCCACTGTGCCACTCCTTCCTGCATTGGTGTTCTCTTTGATTAAAGAAGAATTAGTGGTTTGTCTGCACATATGCTTGTGAATGCTTGTGAATTTTCTTTTGGCACCCGATGAAAGCTAGGGTGTCCATTTCAGAACATAACCTATCCCTGCGATGATTATTCCATTAATCATATCATTGAATGAATTGCATTAGAATGGACACATAAGTGTTAGTAACAATTTGCATTTTATCCCCACCATCTATATAACTAATATCAAACCTGACTAAGTTTGTTATTTAGTTCCTTCTTGGCTGAGCCACTTCTTTCTCTTCACCTTCCTCCCCTTGTGGCCAGTCTTCCTCTTCCTCATCTTCCTCATCCTCCTCTTCCTCTGACACAGGCGCCAGACCTCCTCTTTGCTGCAAATCCCATTCTCTTAGATGCCCCTGCAGTCTGTGCTTTTGGCTCTGCAATTTGTTAACGAGGCATTTAAAAACACAAAAAGGAAACGTGACTTTTACAGTTACTTTGCATAATATAGCATATATTCCAGGTATATACACTGGTATGCAGTTATCTTGTGTGCAAGTTAAGCTCATGTCAAGTAAGTCAAGCTTATCTATAGCCCTTAATCACATTAAAGATTTAAAGGGCTGGACAGGCCCACATTTCACATTGATACAAATGACACCGTCTTCACCTATATTCTTCCCACCAGGCAAGGAAAAAACATCCATAAAAACCACTTGAGTAAAGTGGTTTTTTTTAAGCCCCCAATCTCCCTCATCTGAATTAATTGATAATTGCTCCACTATTTTCAGTTACAAAATTGTTTTATATTTATTAGTTTCCACGAATAAAATATTCTGACCTTCAGAACTTCAGATTTTGGCTCCATGTCTTGTTGTGAATCTGTTGTGAATGATCTGACATTCTGCACAGCCTTTGGGGTGTTGCCCAGCTCTTTTCGCTCCTCAAACAGTTTTTTTAACTAGAAATATGGTAGGTGTTATTTATTACACTAAACCTTTATGTTACAAGTAATGAATGATCTTTTGGCACACACTGTACCTGCTCAGCCACCATCCTTCTCTTTTCATTCTGGTCTATGTTAACTGGACAGACAGAGAAATCAGGTCGATTTTCAAGAGTCGGCTCCTCATCTTTACACTGTAGTGTACATACATAGTTATTGTTTTTTTATTATAATTTATTCATTTTCAGCACTTTCAACAATTTCTCAACACTTTTTCTAAAGTTTTTCAACAATTATACATGATGTTATTTTCTTTTTACCAGATGAAGCTTTTGTGTATGCAGCCTCTGGATTGCATGTTCTTTGTCCCCGTGCATCTGGTTGGCTCTCCTGGTGCTCTCTGGCAAGAGGAAGTAGTGAATTTACTACACTGCTGCACAGTATAAACTTTGAGTGAAAAAAGGGTGTTTTCTAAGATTGACGGACTATATTGGCTTGTTTGTAAAACAGAATCATATACCTTCTAGTTGAGCCCTTAGGTTATCAGTGGTCACAACATCTGCTACACCAGTGTCTCGGGAGACCATTTCCTTTAACTTCATGCAGTAGATAGAGAGTCAGATGGGAGAGAAATAGGGGGAAGATAATATGCACAATAGATCATTATTTTATAAACTTGAAGTGTGTAATAAGTCATGCTGTATGCTTGATTGCTAACTAAATTGTAGTGTTGTTTAGGTGCAGTGTACCTTGAACTCCAATGCATAAATCCTGATTTGTGCATCCATTTTCTCTGCATCTCTCAGTCTTTCTACATCCTCCAAAGCATTTTCCCTATGACAGATTGGACAAATGGTACTGATAGCAGACTCAAATAATAATCGTAATTGTTGAATAATTAACATTACAGATTGAGGAAACATACTTTTCATTTAGTTGCTTCTCTATGTGTGCCAGTTGCTGCTCCAGCCTTTGAACATAACTGCTTTGCAAACACGCCTATTAATGGCAGGATTTGCAACAATTACAGTGATCTACAACAATAATTATCTATGAAATATGACCATACTGCCATATAACTGACAAAGACTAATGAACATGAATTACCTTGGAGGAATCAATTGGGCTGTTAAAGTCTGAAGGTTTCTGGCAAAATAAATTGGACACGGGAGATATCTCTGGCAACATGCTGAGTGTGACCAGAAAGAAGTACAGTGTTATAATGAGGCATAAGGACAGAAAATAGTGATTATCTTTTCAGTATTGTGTGATTTTCGGAAACCTGTGTAGGCACCAGATGACACTTACTCAGTCACAGGCCCCTTGTCTAGCGTCAGCACAGTTTCATCATCTGCAAATAAATACAAGGAAGCACTTAGACGCCCCCTGGTGTTACCTGGAATATTTACTGAAACGATAGCTACAGGATTACAACAAATGTACTCTTATTTTATTACTCTATATTAGTATTATTATTAGCTAGTATAATACTGCTTGCATTGGGAATCTGTCAGATCTGAAAATTCAGCTGTTCACTACATGTACAACATCTAGAATGAAGGTGTACAGCAAGCTACCTCTGCCTTTGCCCTTAGATGTGTGAAGCAGTGTTTGACTCCGGCTCCTCTCCAGTTCTAGCTCTTGTTTACATGCATCAAGCTCAACCCTCAGCAAATCAGAGGATTTCTGTATAGAAAGTAAACATGTATTTGTAATATGTAATCAGGCAATCTAAATAAATCTACTGCCTTCTCAGCAATGAATACAATACACAACCTTGGCTTTGTTCAGCTCCATCTCCATATTGCATTTGCGCTCCAACAAACTCTTAATCTCCTCTCTGAGAAGGCAAAAATGCATTGTAATATTTGAGCAGTAGTGCTTGTTTTCAGAAATATGCTGTGTACACTCACGTGTGTCTCTGTCTCTGTTCCTGCAGTCTCTGGACCTCAGCAGCCAGCCATGAATCTGCATCTTGATGCTGAAAGTATTGATTTGGACCATATACGGGGTAATAGGGGCTATCAATACACATACTGGAATGTGTATGAGTGTTAGTGTTAGTAAACCATTAGTAAACCAAAAGTGTTAGTAAACCATTAACATACATCTTGATTAAAATAGCCATACATAATCTGGTACTAAGTGTAGCCTGCTGATAACTACATGTAAAATAAAGCAACCAGTGTTTCCAATATATCTCTGTGATTTATTCACAGCAGCAGTTATAATAATGTCAATCAGATGGTTTCAATATTCAATGTTTCTCTCTATCCTTTTCTCTCTTTTTGTTGCTAGCTACATACTGTAGACAGACTGTAGAATGTGAAACTATTATCATGGTGGTTGAGTCACATAGTTGTTTATCATACAGTTAGCATAACAGTTAGTCTAGTACCAAGAGATCATGTAGAGTAAAGTTCACACTGACACTGAGAAGTTAATAGTTATATAGTAATATATAGTTGGCAAAATACCTAACGCAAAATACCGAACACAAATAGTAATCATTCAATACTAATTGTTAATATCTAATACAGTACAATAACAGTGTTTATACTTTATCTTGTCACCTCTGGGCCCCTGCATATCACATTAAACACCTTATTTCCCGCATCCCTCTGCTTGAGTTCCTCTAGTTCCCTCTGTGTGGAGTGTAGGGACAAGACCACATCCTGCCATTTCTCATTCCAGTGTGAGGCCACAGCGCTGAGCTCCTCCATACTCTGAGTTCTCGCCATCTCTAGCTTCTGATACTCCTCCGACTTGAGGTGAAGCTCCACATTCTTCTCAAGAACCTCTGACTCCAAACAAAGGCAACAGTCCTCTAGCTTCTGTTTTTCTAATTCCAGAGCATCACAAGACTCTCTGAAATGAGATGCTAAGGATGTTAGCTTAGGTGTAATATGATGGAGGATTCTTCCCAACGATATGAATCATGTTTTATAGTTTCTCACCTGAGCTTGTGGCACATTTCTTTCATCTCGTCATTTACTTTTTCTTCATTCAACTGGGTTTGCTCTGCAGGAAGAGATTTCATCTGGTCGGTGTCAACAACCTTCTTTGCTGTTAGCTTATGCAACTGTTTCTGTGAGACCTCCACTTTTTGCCTCATCATTTCAAGCTCACTTGTGAGTTTTTCATTTATCTGTTGTTAAAACAAAATGATGATTAACCATTGCTGGTGTAGGAAGGATATGTCTTGGTCCTGTTTGTTATGTAGGATTCTCCTTCCACCCGTTGGTCCGTGAGCTTACAAACCTCTTTTGTGAAGATCTCCCTGCCCTGCTGTGGCTTCTCTAGCTGCAGACCCTTAACCTTTTGATACAGTTCTGCTTTCTCCTATCGATGTGTTATACAAAAAGCCTACTCATAACCATACTGTATGTATGGTCATTGCACTTATAGTAGCCCCCAAACTGTTTAATATGTTGTCATACCTGGATAAGGCAGTCATTTTCTGACAGAGCACCAGACAACGTTCTTTGCAGATCTTTTATACTGTCCTCCAGTCTAAACACTTGATTGGACAAGAGCTCTTTTTCCTGGACAAAAGTGTGAAACAAAGGGGGCAAACTACATAGCATACATTGATTCCTTTAATAAATGTGATGATGACGATAAATAGAATTTGGGTCAACATAGGACCAGTAACTGTCCCTGTACTATCATTACACTGACCTCTTTTGAAGTTTGGAGCTGCTGTAGGGCAATGATTCGCTCTTCCTCCAGTTTGTTTACCCTCTCTCCACCCACTCTCAAAGCTTCTCTCAGCTCGCACAACTCTTGGTCAGACTTATGCATTTCCTGAAAGAAATCAATGTATAAAAGTGCTAGATGTGGCAAATGCGGCTGTTTAATTAACTGTTCACTGATTTATCTGTACACACCTCTCTGTGAAAGCCATCTTGACTTGCAAATAATCTTCTGTTGAGTTTGCTGGCTGTTCTATCAACCAAAGATAGGTTTAGACTTCCTTTATCCAAAGTAGACCTAACTTTCATCATATCTCTCTCCAACTGTATGATCCTACATGTAGGTCAAAATCTTAATTTATTTTCAGTTATAATTATTTGACGATAAAGTGTTTGGTTTAATAGTTTTCTCATACTGACTTTTCTTTGAGCCTTCCGCGCTGTCTATGCTCCTCAAATTGGGATACCTCTGATGCCGCCTTCTCACGCTCCAGCACACTCACTGCCTCTGCCAGCTGCTGGGAAGCAATAGTAGGAAGAATTCCAATAAATAACAAAAAAATGGGAAGCTCAAATATGAGGACAGTCATGGAACCAACTAACAAAAGCTACAGAAAAAGCAACCCAGTACATTAGACATTTGTTTGCCACGACATTAAATTATTAGTCACGCTTTAAATTACAGGTTGTTAATTACACATATATTTTCAGAAATATACTAACTAATATATTGGAAGACTTGTGAAATGTCTAAATTATTCACAATTAATTAACCAGTAATATACCACAAACAATGAGAACTCATGCACAGACCTCATCTAATTCTGTATATTGTTTAATTTAGTCCTTGTATATTATTTTGTAGTGTTCATTATTCGTTTATTACTAGACTAGTAATTTCGTCATGTTCAATCAATTCTTATTTTTGGTTTTGCTTACCTTATGTTTCATGTCTAGCATTTGTGCAGTAGTAATGCCCTGGTGCAGCTGCTGGTCTCTGCTCTTTAACAAATCGGCCTGGGTGTCTAGATGCTTGTGAGACTGGCGAAGCCTTCGCACCAGTTCTGCCCGTCTACAGCTACTCTCCTCCATGGCAGCTCGTAATTCATCCCCTGGGGATAGGCTTATGGAACGAGGCGCAACCTCAGGAGAAAGACAGGCCAATGACTGCCATCGTCTGATACATGGGTCCGTTTTTCTGAAGCCACCAGACAAGCTGCACAGTAAATATTTAATATTCACATCATTACAACAGCTCATCCAACTAAAAAAACACAGTAGGCATATAGTATAGTATACTACAATACATTTGTATTAATGTATGTGCAATACCACGTGAAAAACACATCTTCTCACCGAGAGCTAGCTGTGGACAAAAACTCAGAGCCAGAGACACACCAAGCTGAGGACTGAAATAGAAAAATACTAAATTAAAATAAATCTTTCTATTGAATTCTAAATAATCAGACACTTTAAATGTCTTACCTGAGCTTTAAAGTGAGATTGTGTGTCCCACATGTTTAGATCTCTCACAGTTGGCTTTTCGGTCTGTAAGAGTGTGTGAAGGTCTTGAAAAGCCCTCTTGAATCCCAGTTATCAATAGTCTTATTGAGGAAGATGGGACAGTCCTCTTCTTCCCACATATCTGTCCAATAGCATTGCCAAGTGTGAGTAAAGAGGGATAGGTTTTCTCACAGAAGTGGTAGCTCAAAATACAAGGCTATTCTTAGAGTATGTGTCTTGTAATTTCCACTGTTGTCGATAGCTGCGTCAATACACAAATATGACTCTAATAACATCATTAACACAACATTTATCATGTTATTAATATGTTTGTAATATCCTGTCTATCACTATGCCAAAACACTCTTAATAACTATAGTTCTTACTCACTTTCCTTCCTCAGTCAGCTGTTTAAATTGCAATGCTTATGGGTGTATCTCTTGATCAAGGTATCTATGGTAACCAGTGTACACAGGCAGGACGCTATTGTTTGGGCGTGCCATCATCAGGCCTTACAGTACTGAGATAGTCTCCATATGACATCACTGGCCCATATACTGACCGGTGATTTCTGCCATAAACAATTGCTGAAACAAATTACAAACAATAAATATAAACCAACTTTCATGTTACAATTTAATCATAAATTGCATTATACAATTACTATTTGCATGAATTTGCAAGTCTAAATAATCAGGTGTCACATGCTTGGTAGCTACATGAGAAATACTGCATGCTCAAGTCAGTAGGAGAAAGTAATTATTCCACAGGGATCATGGCTTAAAACACCACCCAACTCTCTAAAATATAAGTTATACTGTTATGGCTAAAATAGATATCAGAACATCTGCTCTGGCAAATATCAGAAACTGAAAATTATATAAGATGTATATAAGGTTTGTGAATAATTCTATGCCTAAAAATCTGATTTGCTATGCCCAAATCAGCATTTTGAAAATGTGGGTTGGTTACTTGGTGTTAGGGGTAGACATGTACAAAGAAGCTTAGTTGGTGGAACAAGTCAGATTGTACTGTCTGTAATATCTGATGATTTCAAATTGAAAGTGAAGCAATATTCTTAAAGGGATCATATACCTTTATGATTGTACCAACCGATAATGAATCAACTAAAAATCGCCTATTTCAAGAGCATGACACCAAAGACCATGTAACACAGTGCTGACAAATCAGAATATATAGTACAGTACTTTAACCAGAGGGGGCAGCAGTGCACTTAAGTTGCAATTTGGGAACCTGAGGAAAGAGAAGAAGGAAACTAGCATCGTTTGCAAATGAGCTAACGAGCTAGCCAATACAGTTAATAGTCGCAGTTACTATTCCTTTGATTTAACTTTGTGAATTTAGTCACCACCTTTCTCTTTAGAAAAAAACTCAGCATCGATTAAATTCTTAAAAGGTATGATACTGGGTCATTCAAACAAATTAAGATTTTCTCCTTTATATTTAAAAGCGAGTACAGGCCAAAGCTAACGCTACAATACAACATTATGCTAAATGTAGCAAGTTTGAAATCGATACATTAATGTCAACTCAACTGCATTTAGTTTAACTCAGATGCGATAAGTCAAATGATAATTCTGCCACAATACCCGTTAAAATATGTCTGGTCTTAGGATGCTGTTTAATTGTGTCTGAACAGTACCAGTATGGCTGCTGATGGCTGGTTGGGGAGTTTGGTTTCTATAAACTGTGGTCCAACTCTGGGGGTCTATCAAGGAGAGGTATCGTCTGTGGACCAGTCCAGTCAGACGATCTCTCTCA
Source organism: Aphredoderus sayanus (assembly GCA_027564795.1). Taxonomy (NCBI): domain Eukaryota; kingdom Metazoa; phylum Chordata; class Actinopteri; order Percopsiformes; family Aphredoderidae; genus Aphredoderus; species Aphredoderus sayanus. Next base: position 13,146 of record JAODUG010018384.1, read on the forward strand.
GACAACCTTTTCATAATGGTGTCAAGTGCCCTGTTCCAGAGGTCACTTTCAGGTAAAGATCAGTGACTAAATATGCATAGCAGTCTTGCTTATCGAGTGTAAATGAATACTGTTAAAAGTAACAGCAATACAAAGTTAATTGACTTTGATTTGGCAGTGCCATGGACATCAAGGAACTAAAGATTTTGGACATTGGTAATGGTAGTGGGAATTGCACCTCTTCATCAAAGGTAAGCAGTGGTCCAGCTGCAGTTTCAGCGAGTGACCCCAAATCTCAAGAGAGGCTTAACTCTCCACAGCACTGCTCCAAAAGTTATGGTGACCGCCATTTAGATGTACCTGGTCAACCAAAGGGATTTCGTCGAAGGCATAACTCCTGTAAGTGCTATCCCAGTCGAATTTACATGATCTGACTCTCTAAAACAGCTATTTATTCTGTCACTATTTTTATCTGAAGGCTTCAATATGTTACATTATTTTGCCAGGGTCATCAAGTAGCCGAGGGCCGAACCAGGCCACTCCAAAGAAAAATGGGGTGAAGAATGGTGGTAGCCAGATGAAGCAAAGAGATGACGAATGCTTTGGAGATGGTGTGGACGATGGGCTAGATACAGACTTTGATTTTGAGGGCAATCTGGCGCTCTTTGACAAAGCAGCCGTTTTCTCAGAGATTGACACATCAGAGCGCCGCGGCAATGGTGCACGGTCTCGTGGAACGCCACAGGAGCAGACACCTTCACGTTATCGTCACGACGAAAACATTCTGGAGGCCAAACCTATCGTATACAGGCAGATTACTGTACCACAGCCAGGCCCAAAAGAATACTGCACTGGTAAGTATTGAGCCAAATCTCACCAAGATCATGAGAACCTAAGCATATTTGTATTCTAAATTCCATCATGGTATATCTTCTCCAGACTCTGGGCTTGTTGTTCCCAGTATATCCTATGAGCTTCATAAGCGTCTCTTGTTGGTTGCGGAACGCCATGGTCTCTCATTGGAGCGTAGGCTTGAAATGACAGGTGTTTGTGCCAGTCAGATGGCACTAACGCTGCTGGGTGGGCCGAACAGGTAGGCTTTAAACAATGCTTTGATTCAAACTGTGTACAAAATATCATGTCATAGTGTTGTGTTGACTTAATGTTGATTGATACTTTTACGCTACCAGAATTTGTCATGACTATATTTGTTACACACTACAAATTCTAGCAGAATGTAACCCTTGCCTGTAGCTTTCTTACCTGAATATTCATGCATACATGAATATTCGAACCATTGTTCGCGGTTGACAAAGTCACATTTTTATTCATCATAAATTGCCATTGTTTTTCAAAAACACACTTATAATGTAAGTCAATCTTCATTTCCACTGGCAGTACATTCCTGTTTCAAGTTTAAAATAAGTTTGCTACAATTTGATACTTCAAACTGCAGTAACTTAAGAATGAATTTTCAAAGTACTTTCTAAACACAATGTAAATAAGTTATTCTAACGTTGGACATCTATGACAGATTAAAATACAGATTTTTAAATTAAAATTGTTTTTAAATTGTTGAACGTCTGCAGGATTTAACAAGTTCACTTCTGATTGAATACATGAAACAACTAATCTAATTGTTATAAACTGTTCTATTCAAACTGAACCCAATGTAGGTTTCAGGAGATAAAGGATATCTGAAAAAACAAGTCTGAAGGGTTACAATATTTTTTTGTGTATGCTATTATTAAGCACAATTAATTTAAGATAATACATTTTGATACTTTTCATAAGCATATTTATTTATTTATTTATTTAATATTAACTTCCATGGCATTCCATACTTTTCCACCCTACCTGCCGTATATTGAAGAATTTCCATTTGAATGATTTCACATTCTGTGTTCTCTATAGACTCACTCCTAAAAATGTGCACCAGCGCCCCACAGTGGCTCTACTCTGTGGTCCTCATGTCCAGGGGGCTCAGGGCATCAGTTGTGGTCGCCATCTGGCCAATCACGAGGTGGAGGTTATCCTTTTTTTGCCAAACTTTGTCAAGATGCTTGACTCTGTCACTAGTGAGCTCACACTCTTCAGCAAGACTGGGGGCAAACAAGTGTCAAATATCAAAGGTAGGCACAATCAAAGCTACTTTTTGTATCTATCTGTTAAAAACGTGATTTGGTAGAAGTCAGACATGTAAGGAGTCAGACATGTAAGGCTAAAGAAAGCTGTGTCGGACTTTTGAGCTTTGTGGATGACTGAGGTACCGAAACAGTATACTTAAACATACTAAATTGTATGGTTATTTGGTATTTTCCACAGACCTTCCAGACACACCTGTGGATCTCATCATACATTGTCTGGACTGCCATGAAAACACATTCCTGATGGATCAGCCATGGTACAGAGCAGCGGCAGACTGGGCTAACCAGAACCGAGCACCTGTGCTCAGCATAGACCCTCCAGTGAGTGGACAAGGGCTAGCAGTTGAGGCTAAGTGGTCCCTGTCTTTGTGCCTCCCGCTTCCCCTGGCTGAGGGGGCTGGCAGGGTTTACCTGTGTGACATAGGGGTTCCCCGCCAAGTGTTTCAGGAGGTGGGGATCAAATACCACTCTCCTTTTGGGTGCAAGTTTGTCATCCCCTTGCACTCTGCATAGTGCGATTGAAACAGGCGACAAGACTATTTTACACCTTATTTGACCATTTGGGTTTTGGGGCCTTACGTTTTCAAGTTCTGTTATAATTTTTGCATCTAAGGTTTCATTCCAAATGTTTTTGTGCTGGGGACCTTACCTCATTTTACAAGAAATAAGAGAAAATTATGAGGATACAAAAGCATTAGGCCTACATATTTTTATTGCTAAAAAGTTGGCACTGTATTGTTATGTTGTTTTTTTTTTAAATGCTGCTCTTAGATACCATTGAATTTAAAATTTACAAAAATAGTACAGAAGATTAATAATTGAACGTTTAGCAGTACTATCCATTTCAAGTTCTTAGTCTGTTACAGCCACAAAAAATATAACTTTCTGCTTCAACTAGCAATGTTATATTGCTAAACCATTGTAATTGCAATGCAATCTGTGACATGGGACATGTCAGTGAACCATAGTGTATTGCAAAGGCAGAGGTACTGCATTCTTTTGGGTCAGACTACAATTTCAGTCTAAGGTTATGCTTGATTACTTTGAGTTCTCGTTATGTTCTATCTATGGATGATCATTCTTTTTTTTTTGGATCTTTTTTATATATTCCTGGGAGACCCATAGTTGATGTCTTATATGAAACATGGCACAGAGACTGGCAGAAACTCTTCTGATATTGTCAGGATGTTTTCCCCAGTGTATGTTGATGTTGACTTAATTAGACAGCATATTTAAAAAAAAAAAGTATTGTTTTTCAGGTTGTTTATTTTATTTTTTTAAACCAAGAATAGTAATGATGTTCGAAAACTAAGGCATTACTTATTCCAAGAACAGTTTTATGCTGTCACTAAGACATGAAGCCTGTTAGGCTGGGTGCACACACTTTCTTTAGTTAATAGGGAGGAAAACACTCACTTTTCATATGTAGTTAGAGACAAAAACCCAATTACACATGTATTTTTATAAATCATAAACAATACTGCCATGTTTTGGCCATGTTGGCCTTCCATCCCTGGCTACCCTCTCTCTTTTAATGACTGGCACTGAGATGTCACGTTTCATATGGATTTTGAAAGGACTCCCTCCTTACATTGAAGAATGTGAGGGATAATCATCTATCATTATCCAAAAGATAAATACATGTATTGGGTGTATTTGTGGCTAATTCAGTCAAGCATCCAAGTCAAGCATACTTTTTCCTGGACAGTTTTACTTTGGTAGTTAGAACTACCCCAATCAGTCATTATTGGACATTAATGCTTACCCAACAAATGTTAACATGGCAAAGTATGGCCATGTGATTGGAGACATTTGATTTGTGTTGCCCTCTAATTCCTCAGCTGAGGGGTCTTTAATATTTTGTTAATGACTGTCATGACAGCATGACAGAACACAAAATGTACAGTAGGAAGTCATTTTTTATTTGCTGCACTAACAATATCTGTAAAGTGTATGTGAATTATTTACACACATTGCACAGTTTAGATTTAAAATACGGGTCTTATATTTTGGTGATCATTGTTTGATGGTTAGGGACCCCTGAATTCAAGCAATTAAAATGCCCATCCATTAAAATACAAAGTAACATTTGGAATGTTATGTGACATCATGTACCTGTCAAAACACGTAAATGTGTATTTTATCAGTTATGTCTTCACATTTTACAGTTTATAATGAATGCATTGGCGATATGTTGTTTCCCATTGCTTTCAAGCATTTAATTAGTGAGATGTTCATTATGTTAAGTGTTGGAGTAAGTAAGAGTAAGTATTGGAAAAGGAAACGAGTGTCTCGTTTCACTTTTTTCCACTAGGGGGCAAGATAACACTTATGAGTGTTTTTTTTCTGTTATGGCCACCTTTTTTATTTCATAGAAGAGAATAGGCATATGTGTGAGAAAGTAGCGTATGTAGGCTACTTAAATAATGTGAACGTTCAATAAGGAGATTACGTACCTAGTATCTCAATGCAAGTTCAGTCAACGTCTGATATAAGATGTGTTATTGGTTAAAATTTTGGAAATATTTACAGATTTTTCATGAATATCTTGTCTCCAATAATGACACTATTTTTGACGTAAAGGGGCAGGGTTATGGCGACATTTTGTTCACATGCAGAAGTAGCCTACATTGTCATGGTAATAATGATGCAAATTACAGTCCATTGTCAACTGCGAATAAACATCATCTACATGTTCTTGACGTTTTGAATTTATTCTAAAATAATAAATGCTAATTGATCAAATGACCAGTTGATTGAAATAGACAACTAGAATGTTTGGTCGTGAGATAATTGAATACGCATGCGCAATGCAAAACAAGGTGGGGCAAAACTGGAACGTTTAGGATAGGGAAAGACGCGAGAAGCGATAAAGTACATGCGATTGCGCATTTCTCAATGCAACTTATACACCACTTAAATATCTGCTTTACTGACCTCGGACCTCGCCTCATCGCTTGACGGACCGAAACACGGAGATAATATGCTTTTACATGAAAATTGATGCATTCCGATCAACGTCTGATGTTTTAAACATTTACATTTCAAGTAACAGTTCAGAGTACCAGTAGATATAATTATCTTGATATTACGGATAGGCTATATGTAATAAAAACCTTCTCGCATGATCAAATGAACACGGACGTCGGACAGTAGCATATCAGTTGAATTACTCAGCTATCTGCGTTTGCTTTCACAGGTAGGTTGATATAGTAGAATCTATTTAAGATTATTAAATCTCATTAAACTGTGGTGTATTGTCCTTCATGCCATCTGCACTACGCTCTTGAAATACGTGTCCGGTTGTGTACAGTTAACCCATAGCGTTCTTGTTAAATCGTGTTAGGATATACAGTATGCTTAAGCTATATGTCTCGGGATTCCGTATGAATGTGACTCCTCAACATCGAATGGGCACTGTGGCAATAAGGAATCAATGGCGCATTGTGACCCCTTTTCACCACTTCCTCTGGCTCCTTGTTGCAGCAGCTGTGGCATTTATAGCGAACAGCTTCACACTCGGCCTCAGCTAATCACATAATAGACGATCCAGTGCAAAACACGTCGAGCACTTGAAAAAATAAGGCAGATCGAGAAACTCATTCTGTAAGCGGTAGATAACCTGGATTTTTTACTAGGCCTAATAGGAATTTGCAGTGCGGTGCTTAACATGCTCACCTTTCACTGCTCAACAGTGCAGCCATGCATGATAGACAATATGCTTTGGTCCCGTGGGTAGATGAGGCCGATATTTCCTTATTGCTAGAATTTCTATTTTCAGAGTTCCCTGTCAATATACTAAGAAAACCCTCTTCTCAAAAAGTAGAATGGAGTCACTGATTATTTTGGTCTGTCTCTTGCACAGAACTATATAATAACTCTTGTTGCTCTCGTTTATTAAGGAATTACTGCCTGCCTTGAACAGAATGAATTTTGCTCCATAGAATTCCTCATCAAATTCCCCTCTCAGGTCAAAAAACAATAGTCATTGCTGTTTTTAGTCTTAGACTCATTACATTACTACATATTTTTGATTATGTAATTATTATTTTTTTTACAAAGAATGGAAGAAAGGACTTTGGAAACACCAATCTGATGGAGATGTTAGGCCTTAGCTGCATTTATGGGTTGGTGCCTGGGTACAATTATCACTGCATGCACAACCCTGAGCTCTTGCTGTCAGACTCTCCATTTTGTGGTTATAGCTGCTCTGTAAAATGCAAATGTAAATATATCTGAATGTCTGCAGATGCATGCTTGTTTGAGGGATTTTCCCGTTGGCTGTCAAGTTAGTTGTTTTTAATCTAAAACTCTTGTTTGGCAATATTAATATTATATTTGCAATTTAATATTATTTCGTTTAAACAGAGACAGCATGCATTTGTTAGTATGTTATTAGCATATATCACAGTCTTGTGTCTTACCAAAAGTGGCCAACGTGCTACTAGATAGCTACATTGTATGGTAAACCTAGTTAAACCAAGGTGTGTTAATTCCCAGCTCAGTCGTTGATGAAAAACTTGATTTGATTGTATTTGATTGAAACTCCACACGATGTGCGAGTGGTCTGGTCTCTCACCATGTCTCCCTCAGCCGAGTAGATAGGGACAGAAAATTATTCCTATGTGTGATGCCACCCTGCTGCCGCAGTAATGATGATAACAGGGCCTCCAAAGCAGCTGCAGAGCATCGTTTGGGTAAGGAGCAGGATGAGAGGCGGGCTTATGACCCCCTGTAGTGCCTGGAGGAATGCAGGGGCACACATTGGTAATTATGGGGATTGTTTTTCACATGCCAGTCCACATCTGCATAATTTACTTCCTCTATTAGGTTCATTGTAGCTACTGTATGTGACTAGCCTGTTGGCTATTTAGCTAGTTAGTGGGCTAGCATGTTGGTTAGTTATAACCCTAATAGCTCAGATACTGTACATAGAGTGGGGTTTGGAATTAGATTTGAAATAGCATAATATGTGATTTTCACTGGCTTAACTTTTAAAGGTTATTTCAGGGATTCTGGAAAAAGGTTGTTGATACTTGAACACCTCTCCCATAGGGTGCTCCCATAGAAGCTCCACCCCACACATGCATTGACAAGGCTGGGATAGTGGGGTCTACACCACTTTATTTGTGTTTCCATTTATAGTGTCAGGGCTGTGTAGAAACACAAGATACATTTTTCAGAGCGCACACAAAATGGATAGCTATCATACCATGAGTTGACCTCACTATTTGACAATTAGCTTACATTCGCTGACTCAACCTTTTTAATATAATTACATTGTTAGCTGTGTTTGAGGTTGTTGGTGTTCATGTCATTATTATTTAGACCAGTGTTTACATTTGTTCTGCAAAAAGTTGGTGTTTGGTGTTTTATATGTTGTACTATTGTGAATAAAATCAACGCTTACAAATTATGGGGCTTCTTGAGTAATGCGAACGCTATCACAAGTGTCTGTAGATACCTCAGACATCTCCTGAATAACTCACTGCATCTTTGCATCAGCAGATATGTTGCTATAGGTTTTTACTGCTGGTAGGTGAGGGAGTGGCAAACTTGAACAATGTCAAAGGAGTGTATTTCTACATTCCTGTTTTGTCTTGCTTTGTCCTTATGCATGTTGTTAGGCATTCCTCTGTTTGACTGTCTGTATACTGCACAGTTTGATTATATTGGCACAAGATAATGGACATTGAAAACCATTTGTTTTAAAGCAAATGACGGGAGTTATTTACAGCATGTAAATGGATGTAGGCTACATGGCTGTAGGCTAAGTATGATGCATGTGTATGTATTACACGTGTATGTGTGTGTGTGTGTGTGTATATATATATATATATATATATATAAATTGTTTTGCTTTTTTATGTCTATCATAAGGAACATTGTGCCTCAATCAATGTTCATCGGTAGCATTGCGGGTTTCCTGTTCATATTTAGCACGGCATGTGCTGATGTAATTCACCTTCAACCTGTACAGGATAGCAACCTTTCTGAAGTTGTTTGCACTGCTTGTGTAAGCTACAGTGTTTGAAATGTTTCAGATGTATCTTTAGAGACTCAAATGTGTGTTGGTTTTAACATGCAATAGAACAACAGAAAGGAGTTGGTGGAAGTGGTGTAATGGCAATAATGCTTGTCTCCAGCCTGCAGCCCTGAGGTTTCAGTGACAAATGAGTGCTGCTTGCTGTTCAGATATGAAGGACTGCTCAACGAGACAGGGGTCAGTGCAAATCAGACAGGCGCACAAAGACAGCCCTGTCTGCTTCCTGAAAAGAGCAAGCTGTAGTTCATGCAGAGCCCTCTGGAAATGGCAGTCCTTATCAGTTACGTGACACCATGACAAGTTCAACACTGTTACATTCAAATCAACCGCTGCTGGCAGGCCACTGAGATGCATTCACTGTCCCAAAAGGGATATTAGAAAAAACGCTTTTGTGTCAGTCCTGGCCTATTTGAGCCATTCCTCGCATGCTGACATAACTTACTCCTTCACTAAGGACTTTGCCCAAACCCATCCTGTTGTTATCGGTGCAATTCTATTAAACAGATGCATCACCTACTTACTGTAAGCAACAGCTTGCTGCTTCATGTTGTATTTAACAAAGGCTAGTTTAATGTTAGCTAGCTCTGTTTGTTTTATTTAAAATGTAATTCAAAACAGTGTCGCTCTATAAAACTGGCGAAATGGGTGTATATAATGTGTGTGGTCCTGTGTGGTCCTGGCTGTGTTATGTGCTGTCTTCCTCATCATTGTTGTCCTTCTATTACAGTAGGAACACAGCCACAGTATTTATACACCCACCACATGGCTACAGGCATTCTGGTTGTTATTGGGCGAGTTTTCATATCATGAAAGAAACAATAACCTTTTCTGTCTTTTATACCTTGGGTGATATGTTGCCAGCTTTTCAGAGCCCTTAACTGCTCATGGATATTAACCCTTGTAATGTACTCAGAAATCTTGTATTTGGCCACACGGCGGCGCCATCTGATTGTGTATGATTTGTGTGT
>JAODUG010018404.1:0-46415 GCA_027564795.1 Aphredoderus sayanus
TCCAGGCCTTTCCAGACTGATTCTCGCAGCGAAAATAAATTGAAGCTCGCGAGATCAGGATGGTCACGCGAGGCTAGCTGTGTGTATCTATTTCTTTATTAATTATTTCTTTATGTATTTGTGTTGTTTTTTTTCTGCCTTTTAACCCGCCTGTTGTCCTCGGGTTTCAAACATACACCTTGTTGTGCCAGCAGTGAACATCATATGTCTGTGTAAGCTGTAGAATTAGGTTTAGCGCCTTCTGTCTGCCACAAAGAGCTAGTAATTTGGGTCATTTTGACCCGAAGGACATCACAAGGGTTATTAGATCCTTTCTCAGAATTAAGAGATTTTTTTCAAATTTACGATCATTAAATATATTTTATTCTCAAATAAATGCAATACGATTCCATAATAGCCTAATATTTAAACTAGGATAGAACATGTTTAAGTTTTAATATTTTACAAAAAGTAATTTTTCTATAGGCATACAGTAATGGAATTGGATTTAGTTTAGGCTGCATGTAACCTGTCAAAATATCCCAAAATAATCTGCCCTACTGTATGTGTTGAATGTGTTTTACAGTATGGGTTTGTGTGTTTTGATTTATTTGTGGGCGGGTCAAAAACCCATAGGACAAACCATTTTAACAGCAATTTGATTTGTAGAACTGCAAGAAATCGACCCCAGTTCGAAGCTGTTATGGAATCTTTTTTAGGACAAGCAGCTACAGATTTGGGCATGCTCCGGTAAACATTCTCTTTCAGTATATCCAATAATCCCATGCTTCTACCTCAACATGAGTCCCTGCCACCTAGAAGACAAGATGATGTACAGAGCTGGCCTACAGTCTGTGGGAATGGAACCTGACTGACAGACATCAGAAGAGACCTGCAAGGACATGGATCTGAATAACAAACAAAATTGGATTACACTACTTTGTGATCACACATTTATCAGGCGCGATGGCCAGGATTAACTACGTATTTTTAAGTACTATTTCACCAGGAAATTGTTTTTATCTCACTTGGCCCAGTTCAAGAATTACACCTTTAACGTCAGCTGCTACTTCAAGTTGTGAGACATTCCTTACTATAAAAACAAGAAGAAAAGCCCCCCTCCCTACATGAAAGTCTGATGAAAAGAAGAAATAAAAGACAAAAATGAAGCATGTTTTTAACGGAACAAACAGCAGATGGTAAAACACTAACTTATTTTATTCCCAGCAGGCTTTGACACGGTAACAGTTTGTGTCATTTACATGTAAGTCAGCAAGATAGAAATGTTATTTATTGAATATATAAATGTCACATGATCTAAGCATAGTACAGTATCTAGTACCTGAAATGTGTTACGGAAGTGGTAAAATGTTGGGTCCCAGTAGGGCATGTTGGTGTCACTGTGGTGACAGCTGTTTGTTGGTCTTCACTCAGGGAGATAGAGAACAGGATTGAAGCTGACCATCCAGTGGTGAGTGGTCTTCTCCCCTCCCCTACTGTATTACTCCTTCACCTCGTGCTTTGGCCAGCAGCCATGCTATGTGTGGAGTCATTACATAATCACTGGTTTTTTATTCCTTTATTTCTATTTGAATATACTGTATATTTAAATAATAATGATCTAAAATAAATTATTTTTATTTTATTTTATATTATTATTATTATTGTTTAAATAAAAAAACAATTAGTCTATCAATAAAATATTTTTATGTTATTGATTGACCAATTATTTTTAGGTGTTATGTGTCAGGCTTGCAAAGCAAAGCACTGCCGTAGTGTTTGGCACACTTATTGTGCATCTCAGAAATGTTCTCCCTTCCTCTCTCCCTCCTGCCTGTCCATCATCGCTGTTGGCCCAGCCGGCTCCATCCTCAGCCGGGGAGGAGAGCGATGAAGACCAGCAGTTCCTGACTATTTTTCAGGAGATAGCCGGGGAGGTGAGACTGGGGAAGCGACACATTAAGGGTTACACTGGTTGTGAATAGCTGTGGAAACACAATGTTTATCTCTTCCTATACTTTCCCCCTTATTCTTGTCTCTGTCACCAGGAAATGGAAATCACAGCCAATGAGCTGAAGATTGTCCTCAACAGAGTGGTCTCCAAACGTACGGACAATTTGCTGTTCTATACCTTTTCAGAAGATCTATATGTATGTATGGTGTATGCACATTTGCTGTCACCATCTGCTTGCCATTTTAAAAAAAACAAGGCTTTTAGTCCAGTTTAGAAGTTATCAACAATATATAAGGATGGGGGTTTGTTAGCAGAGACAAGGACAGGTACTTATGAAGTACAAATCGCATACTACCAATAGAGATCTGGACACATTACTTAAGAATTTATAATTAAACAATGGAAGCCAATTTAGGTTGGAAAATATGAAGATTTAAATTGAGGAAAGGAAGTTTCCACTCTGTCTCTCTTGTCCTCCAGATAAGGACCTGAACACCGAGGGCTTCAGTCTGGAGTGTTGCAGGAGTATGATTGCCCTGATGGACGTATCCTTTGTATCGAGTGCTATCGAGGGCTGTGTTGTCTCTGACCCCACCTGCCAAGACCCCTGGCTGGGTACAGGATGTTGCACCTTGTTGTGAATATTTTGGTTAAGATCCAGTGAGATGCCTGCATAATATGATGTTCCACTGCACCCCATTCTTGGAAAGTTAACTGTCGAAGTTCAGAATACACGCAGTAGTTGGTAGTTAATGTTTAATGAGACCTTATTACATTGGTGAATGTAGGACATACTGGCAAAAAGGAGTCACTAGTCAGTGAGCTGCTGCAAAACGTTTAACACATTTATTGGACTGGACACATCAAACACAACCATACATGAATTCTTCACACATACAATCTTCCCACAACTGCTTTCTCATCCCCAAACCACACCTTATATCCGCCAATGAGTAAACCAAAGAATGTAAATAATTAATTTAGTCCACTTTATGGAATGATTGGAAAATATTATACACACTAAAACCCAAGACTAAGAAAGATTATCTAATCAGTAAATGGAAAGACGTCAGTTGAAAAGGTACTGAGGACCATTTCATATTTCCCCCTCTCCTGGAAGCTTGCCCTGTGGTTGGCTAGAAAGAAAGTTGTTAAAATACATTTCAAGAAATTTTTTGGGCCCCCCCCCCCCCCTTCCCCACTATAAACAGGAATAAACACTCGCCCAGTGACTGAGTAGTCGGAGCTGAGACTCCTTTTCAATCCATCCCAACGCTAGGAACAAAACAAAATTCACAACTCACTATAGACATAGTATGGTTATGATTAACAACATCCAAATACCTGGTAGAACTTGGAGGAAAGGCCCACTAGACCCTGGAGTCCTTTATCCTCTGGCCATTCGTAAAATTAACCATTTTCTCTTTAATCATAGTCTCTAGTGGGAATGCATCAGCAGCAAACTTCTGGATGCCCTCAGTTTCTCCACAGCATACGGTCCTCATGGTGCTACCGACAGGTCTTCTCATCCTGGTGAATCTTCTCCAGATCACTTACTGCCTTAGCTTTCCATGCAGAGCTCTTATAGCAGGCCAGGAAAGTCAGTGAGCACGTCACTGCCAGTCAAGGCTTTGACATCCCCAGTATTTCTGAAGGAGGCACCCATCACCACTGTGCTGTAGTCAAATGTCTTGTAGTAGGTGTAGCTCCTTGTCACACTCACCTCATCTGGATCATCATGTGGCTCATAACTCTTGCAGTCTGTATTCTCCTGATACCAGTCCAGAATGCGCTTGCCTGGTCTTATGGCACTCTTGTGTCTTCTGACTCTCAAGGCTCTTCAAAGATGAACAAAAATCCCACCACTGCCACCAAATGTAGGATATACTGGCAAAAAGGAGTCACTAGACTGTGAGCTGCTGCAAATTGTTCACACATTTAGATAGACAGACAGACAGACAGACAGATAGACTTTATTGGCCCATGGGGAATTTGTCTTGGACACAACGCATAGTGCAAAATCTGCTGTTTATGAAATACAGACAAACGGTAAAATACATACATATGCATACATACATACATGCATACATATATATATACATACATACATACATACATACCAGTACCTACATAGTACTTATACAGTACATCGCAGAAATCGAATGATTTATTGGACATTTGATAGGAATTCAAAGTTTAAAACTCTAATAATTAAAAATGTTCATAAAAGATAAAAAATAAATGAATTAGAGCAAAACTATTAATAATAGATTAATGGGGTTAACTTCTGGGTAGCTTGGCAATAAGGGCTTCAATAGACAAGGGAACAAATTCGTTTTTAGAGTGGTTGAGTCTGTACCGGGGTATTCTGAAGCATCTACCTGAGTGAAGAAGCTGGTACTCAGGATTAAGGACATGGGTGGGATTTGAAATTATTTGTTGGGCCTGTCTGATGAGTGTTTGCTCAAAGATATCTTGAAGTGTGGGATGCTGCCTGACTCCCATGATCTTTATGGCTCTCTGGGTTTACCAGGTGACCTGATTTTTCAGGTGTATGCTGAGGTTGCCAAAGCAGGCTGAGATTCCATAACGCATGATGCTCTTGACTATGGCATGATAGAAGAGCAAAAGCACTTTCTGGTTGACCCCAAAGACCTTCAGCCTACAAATGAAATGCAGCCGCTGTTGGAACCTAGTGCAGACATGATCTACCTGAACACTCCATGTCAGCTTATTGTTGATGTGTATGCCCAAGTATCTGTAAGAGTCATCCTGGGCTATGTGATCTCCAATGGATTTGGGATCAAACACCATCTCCTCGGTTTTCTTAGTATTGTGATGTCCTCTGGGTCAAAATAACTCAAATCACTAGCTCTTTGTGGCAGATACATGGCGCTAAGCCTAATTCTACAGATTACAAACACATATGATGTGCACTGCTGGCACGGCAAGGTGTGAGTTTAAAACCTGAGGAAAACAGGACGGTTAAAAGGCACAAAAAACAACATAAATACATAACAAATTAATTAATAAATAAATAAATACACACAGCAATGCCAATTGAAAAACACAAAAATCATACACAATCAGATGGCGCCGCCATGTGGCCAAATACGAGATTTGAGTACATTATGAGGGTTAAGATTGAGAAAGTGATTGTTGCACCACTTAACAAAGTTGTTGACCTCATACTTGTATGTAGCAGTGTCTGATGTGTGGTACATGAGGCCCACCATTCGTTGGTGTATAAGGTAAACAGGATGGGGGAACTAACACATTTCTGGGGGGCACCAGTACTGATGGTCACGGATCCAGACAAGGTCCTGTTCACCCTGACCTGCTGGGTGCGCTTGGTTAAAAAAAAGAGTGGTACCACTTGATAATGGAGGGATTGACATTCATCTGTTGCAGTGTTTTCAGGAGAACATAGGGCTGCAAGGTGTTAAAGGATGAACTGAAGTCTACAAACAGTAGTCTGGCATAGGCCCTGGGATTCTCAAGGTAGTCACTAAGCACACTAAACTGTTGATGGCATCATCAGTTCTTTTGTGATGTCTGTATGCAAACTGGTGGGGGACTAGCTGTGGGCCTACATCCCTCTGTAGCTTGCTCACCATCAGTGTCTCTATCCATTACAACGATGTGGACAGGGTATCTTTGGGGCAGGTGTTATGATTGCCTTCTTCTATTGTGCTGGTATGTTGTGAAATTGTAAGGACCTCTGGAAGATGGGGCACCAGGAAGGTGTCAATTCATCTGCAAATGTTCTTGGTATAAATGCGGAGACACCATCCGGACCTGTTGCCTTAACATTTTATTGATTGAAAACCCTATGGACAGATTTAGGGTTAATCTGTAGCATTTCAACATCATCAGTATCCATAACATCAAGCTTTTTAGAGTTCATAGTCTGAACGTGTTCCTCTCTTCTCCCTGTGGTGATTCTTTGCTTCTTTGAGCCTCTGATTTAAATCTTTTTGTGCCAATTGTAAGTGTAGGTGGTCATTAGCCTTAAATACCTGCTTTTTCCTACTGATGCAATCCTTCAGTTCATTTGTTATGTAAGGTGTGATAGGGTAAACTTGGCTGTTTTGGAATCAGTGTCAACACAGAATTGTATGTAATCTGTGGTAACCTATGTGGCATAGTCAAGGTTCAGGTCTCTAGATAAGGTATCCCAGTCTGTGCATATAAAAAAAAACACATTTCAGCGTTTCTATGCTGTCATTTGTCCATATATTTTACCTTGGCTTAACTACTCTTTAGGGCTGTCTTGTACGTGGGAATCAGGGTTGTTTAGCAACAGCTTTGTATGCATTTTTGTGTTACCATAGTCTAAGGTCTTATTCTTTCTGGTATCACATTTTATATACACTGTTCAAAACCTGGCAATGCGATTGTTAAGTTGCAATGATTAAAATCTCCCATGATTAAAATCGTGGCGTTAGGAGTGCGCTGTAATTGTTCATGAACACAATCTGCTATAGGCTATGTGTAGCAGCACGCGGAGCACTTCCATTGGAGGGGGTACATAAACACAACAGATACGAATATTGATCAGACTCACATCAGTTCTACATCGGGATTACATTTTTTCCCGGACAGTGAGCTGTCTGCACCACTTATCATTTATGTATAATCAGAGCCCGCCCCCTTTGCTCTTCCCTGACAGCTCACTTCTGTCAGATCAAATGTGTGAACCCATCGAATTTAACAAGACAGTCAGGAATCTCTGGTTGTAGCCAGGTCTCCGTGAAAAGCATGATACAGGACTTATGGTACTCGAAACATCCTCGTGTTAGGAGTTGGAGTTCGTCCATTTTATTCCTAAGCGACCCTGCGTTGCTTAGTATCATAGTTGGCAAGGGGGGGTTGATTTCCTCTTCTCCGTAGCCATTGTCGTAAGACTCTTTTCCGTGATCGCTGCCGATGTGGAACTAATGTCTTCCGGTTGGCTTTTAAATAATCGATCCGCAAGGATCTGCATCGCCATGGCGTAGAGAGAGGAGCTCTTCTCTCGAATAAAAGCGCCTAGTTGCTATTCGTCCAGGCCGGTGAAGCTTTTCATGTGGTAAAAAATGTGCACAAAATAATCCCGAAACGCACACCACCTACATCTTAGTCCTGCAGATTGTGCATAGGGCATACCAATGGCACACAAAAGTCAAACATACAAACAGACAGATGTGCTGCACAGTGTACCCGTGTTGCTCGCAGATAAGCGCCACAGGTGTAGATTTATTGGACTGGACACACCAAACACACCACACTGTGGTCTCCAACAAATTATACATGAATTCTTCACACATACAACATCCCCACAAACTGTGTTCATCCCCAAACCACACCTTATGTCCACTAACACAGCCTCACGACAAGCTGTATTCTACCACACATCCTACCTAACTGCAGAAATTACTTATAATCTGTGCAGCCCTGCCATAATTGGACCGTACCACCTCACCAGGTAAGTGAGGGGTAGGCTACACCAATATGGCAGCTAGACAGGTACTCCATACAACAAAGACAATGTAAATTATTACTTTAGGCCACTTGAATGATTTAAAAATACTATACACACTAAAACCCAAGACTAAGGAAGATTAGCTAATCAGTAAATGGGAAGGGGTAAGGTACTAAAGACCTTTTCACAATGAGTTTTACGAGACTTAACATACTGTTTAGATGGATGGAACCGGCAGACTAAATCTCCAGGAGTTCAAACACCTGTGGAACAAGATCAAACAGTGGCAGGTGTGAACGCTCTCTCTGAATGGTGTAATTTGATTTGATGACTACCTCAAAGACAAAATAATGTCAATATTTCCTTGATGCATGTAAATAGCCCACAATATAAACTTTGTTATAATATTGTTATAGGCTTCAGTTGAACGCCAATCATTACTGGGATTTTCGTGTTTTACAGGGGATCTTTAAACATTATAATGCAGACCAGTCTGGTACCATCAACAGTTACGAGATGAGGAATGCAGTCAACGATGCAGGTACATATATAATTATTTCAACAATACATTCAACATTGTATTGTATTGTAGATTGCAATGCAATCTCTGTATGTTAATAGAACAGGCTACAGAAAATCTAAAATAATTTATCCCAAAATTTGCATTTTGAAATAAAAGTCCCAATACAATGGTACTGTAGCATTAACTCTTCCTTTGAATGTTCTTGTCGCTGTACAGTCATGTGTCTTCTGTCCCGCTCAGGCTTCCGTCTCAACAACCAGCTGTATGACATCATCACCATGCGCTATGCAAATGAGAACATGAACATCGACTTTGACAGCTTTATCAGCTGTCTGGTGCGGCTGGAAGCCATGTTCAGTAAGTCTTGGGCAGAGTTACCAGCTGCATACTTACTGCATGATGAGTTCGAATAATGCACAATAACACAACTGAGTTGAATTGGTTAAACGTGGAGTCAGCGATTGTAAGAGACATATACACATTGTCAAATGTGTGCTGTCCGTTCTGTGTGCATGCTGAAAATATAATCAGGTGTTTCTATTGTTTGCTTTAATTGGAACACAAAGAAAGTGGTGCAGACCCCACACCACGTGAACAATATCCCAGCAAAGCTTCTGAGGGAGCACCCTATGGCATTAAAGGGAGAGGTGTTTTTGTTTTGATCTAGTTCAATTATCAACATTCTTTTTCCAGGATAGCTGACTCCACCTTTAATATTTAATGGAATAAATATAGAATATGACAAGTAAGGCATTTCTTATGCGGGAGATGGGCGGGGCTATCTTAATTGAGTTCAGCAAACCCAGGAGAACAAATCATAAGGTTAATCATGAAGGTGTCAGCTGCAGTTTGATGTTGTTGATTTCCTAATAGGGGCATTCCAAGCTTTTGACCAGGATGGAGATGGAACGATCAGGCTCAGTGTCCTGGAGGTAAGAGAAGATATGGCGTGTTGATGAGTATGCTAGCGTTTTCAAACAGTAGTTGAAAGGTTCCTGGTACAATCTAGCACCAACAGTACACCAATGCACAACGTGGTTTTGAACCTCTTCTGACCTGTGGCATAGCATAACACATAAAAGTATTTAAATCAACCATAAAAACTGAGAAAATATCAAAAAAGTTTGCAAAGACACCACCAAATAAATTGTTTACAATCAAGCCCAGAGCTGAGAATATCCCATGTATTGCATGTGAAAACATGTATTATTGGCCTTACCGTAGTCAATTTTGTTAATGTTCTCATAGAACAAAAATGTATATTTTGTGAAGATCGTTATATGTCCTGTCTATTCCCAGTGGCTCCAGTTGACCATGTACGCATAGGATGGCCTTTCTCCCAGGTGAGGTCCACTCCATGAGGACCAGAATTGCCAGCCTTTACCTCATTACTCACTGTGCCTGTCTCATGCCTTCTGGGTCTCAAGCCTCCAACATCCATCATCAAGCTCCGGTCCCTTTCCAGTCATCCACCTTGTTTTACTGAATTATTCTCAGGCATCAAACACATGAAACCTCTCTTTCTCTGTCACCGTACCACACAGGACCTCTGCTAATTTTCATTCTCTGTAGTCTTCACTGTTCACCCCAATACATATCTGACTTTAGCTGTAACCTACAGTACGCTTATAGCCTATCCCTGTATCTTTGGCTAGAAACTTGTATAAAAACACCCACGCTGCACCAGTCCAATGATAGGGCTGGGTGTTGGGTGAACTGAGGAATTATGGGAAAGGATCAGTGTTTAAACTCAGGCCTTCTGTTCATCCCTGGTACTAGACAATAGGACTTCACCTGTAATAAAGAAACTTGACCACTGTACCAGTCTTAAAGCTTAGGTCATGGATTGTTTGTGTTCATAGATAGATGATAGAACAGTGGAGATGATACCTTCTACTCAAGCAAGAGTAAATAAGTTGGAAGTTAGGAAACAGTTGTGAATATGACTAACTGGTTGAACT
Organism: Aphredoderus sayanus; assembly: GCA_027564795.1. NCBI lineage: Eukaryota > Metazoa > Chordata > Actinopteri > Percopsiformes > Aphredoderidae > Aphredoderus > Aphredoderus sayanus. The sequence continues at coordinate 9,882 of JAODUG010018404.1, forward strand.
TGAGCTTTTTATGGTTTCTTATTTTAAGCCTGGGTTAAATGAGTGTAATGATTTTTTTATCCAAATAAATCATTGTGTAGTTATTTGCTTTATGGTTTCACCAGACAGTACTGATATATTCAATTTGATGGCTTTAAAAGTAAAAATACAGTTGTTTTAATAATATAATATAGATTATGGAAGAGACAGGTACTATAATTAAGAACATGGCAACATTTTTATTTTAACATTTTAGGTTGAAAGTAGTTATAAAATATCTTTTACAAGTTCACAACTTTGGTAATAACTGTTTGGTGAAGAAACTTGGGAATGCCAGGTACTGCAAGAGCCATGCTCTCCCAGGCAGACGTGCTGCTTCTGGAAAAATGACTGTGGCTTTGAAGACTCCTGATTAACTTGTCTGAAAAGAAACCTTTACATAGAACACAAGAGAGATGTCACTCTACCAAGTACAGCAAAAAGGTATCAGCATGAACTATCACATCTATTAAAAACACTCAAATTAAACAGTTGTAGAAAATAATGGCTTTGCATTACTATCCCAATGTCCAACCAAGGTGTTTTCAGGGGTGAGGTATGGCATGGGTGATTTATCCAATTCTATACATTTAGACCCTCTCAACACCTCCTCTAAACTTTCACCTCCACCCAAATACCTCCTTGTATTTAAAGCTGTAGCTAGGAACAAAAGCAAGCTCCCATTTTCAGGACACTATTAGTCCCAGAGGAAACCCTTTCAATATAAAAACAGTAGGACAAGAATAAAAAGAAAAAAAAGAAGCCCTTCTCATTTCTGTTGACATGGAAGAATTAGGAAAGCAGGGGGGGGGGGGGGAAGCACCACCACACACCAACTGTTAAACACATACACCCCAAATGTGCACACACACCGTGGTGTGGTGCTCCTGTCACGGCAAACGGCAATCTAAGACCAAGTCACACCAATTCCTTACTATCTCAGAGCAACAAAAGAAAATAAATATAACCCCAAATGCTAATGGGAAAGAGGCTAGCCAAAAGGCAGAAAAACCAAAACACAACTTAAACACTTCAAATTATTTTAGAAAAAACAATGTCTTAAATATGGGCCAGAATGAAGCCATGAACTTTGCAGAAACAATTAAATCAATTAGACTTTTCGATTTGTATAGTCTTATTTTTTTTCTAAATGTCTTAAGTGAATAATAGCAAATTGCCCTTAAAAACAGTAAAATAACTTGGTTGCTCAACAAGAATCACAACTGCAATCAGTGGAAACAATAAAACTCTCTCTTAACCCATGCCATATCGTAGCCAACTAGTCTTTATAGCGGAAGGCAAGAAACGTTGCTCTCAGGAAGCAAGGCATGTCCTCGGACACAGGCAAAACCCAAGTTTCTTCATTTACAAAAGCAAAAGTCCTGTATTTCTTTGTCACATTTGGTCGGTGAGGAGAGAACTATAGTGTGAATGGTCAGAAACAGGAAAAGAGACAGGTGTGCTCGTAGAGAATGCAAGTGAAACGGCAACACACTTCCTTCCTTCAACAGACGAGGTTGGATGCCAACAGCAGACGTGTAAAAGATGAAGGCGAGACAACTGCTACACACAGTGGGTCCCAGGAACATCCCTCCCCCCAATATGGGAGGAAGATATAGGATTAAACAAGGCTGGGGAGGTGAAGACAGTGGTAGAGGGCTTCCCACTCCCTCAAGGCTCCTTGTTTACGGACTCCTCAGCATGCCTCTGCATGTGCATTTGCACTGCCTGCAAAACAGTAAAGCACCATGGCTTTGAAGTTGAAACCTTCCCCATGTACTGCGTTAGGCGACATGCGGCTGGTACAGTACCTGCTTGGAGCCGCTGCGAGAGCACAAAAGCTCTTCGCAGTTTTTCCAGCGGCACTTGGAGACGCCAGTGTGGGCGTCCAACAGGTGCTGCTGCAGATGACTCGTCACACTGAACACCATGGAACAGCCGTGCCACTGCCAAAGCAAGATACAAATAGTTAGTGACTCAAGCAAGCTTGCTTTTAGCTTCCACACGTTTGGATTTGGCATTAGAAATCATATGTAGTGCAAGAGCTGGGAACACTGGTAAAACAAGCACAGTCAATGACCAGAACTGCTGTCCAGTGCCATTTAAAGTAGAATTTGTGAGGTTACAGCCATTAGAACATTTAAATAGTGAGCGATTCTAAACTGTTTGGCAAGCCGCTAGAAGCCAGAAAAGCACATCCACTCTCCTCTGGTTCCCCAGACATCTTACCAAGCAGGCATAGTTCTGCATCAGGTTGAGCTTGACAGCTTCCACGCTACCATCGTAACAGCCAGTGTAGATCTTAAAAACAAGAGAACACCACAGGTGTTTATACTAATGTTGTGTGAGTGTATAACCTTAAATCTGTCACTTGCCAGGTTAGGTCATTGTGGTTCTCATTTTAAGCATTTAGCAGAAGCTTTTATCCAAAGCAACTTACACTTAGTTGCTATAGTTGATAAGTGGAATGGCGTCAATTTGAAACAATTTACCATTTTCTAAATTGGATCATCAACCACAGATGTTTAAAGCAGTTTGAATTGTCTAGGAACGTCACACAGAAACTATATTATAAAAAAACACATAACTGCAAATAGAAATGCATTATGCAGGATGAATCATTGCATTTTACATTAACAGCATTTAGCAGATCCATGTCACCATATGATAAACAGTGTTAGAATAATGACATCAGAGGTCATTAAGCATTGCCTATAAAAAATGTATACACTAATAGCTTTTTAAGATCTTAATCTAACAGCAGGAAAGGGGAGACAGGTGTGGGGCTACAGTGAACACTGCTAGGGAAGGCCCTTCAAACATGAAGCAGGGCAGTGAGCAGGCCTCTCACCATGTTGTTGTGGACAGTCATGCACATCACCATGTCCTTGTGTCCGCCATACACCTGCAGCCACTCCTGGGACTGTGGAGAGAAGGCATCATTCATTCACAGTGCTCTAATGATATCTATGTGACCATATGAGAGCCATTTAAAAAGTGGCCTATAAGCAAACTGCATCAGCATTTAGTAGGAGAGCAGGGACCCATAGGTAAATTAACACACCTGTAAGTCGTAGATGCGGATCAGTTTGTCCAGACACGCGGTCACCATCAATTTACCCAGGACGGTCACAACAGTAACAGCATGGCGGTGGCCCTTATAGACACGAACCAGCTCTCCAGTCTGCAACACACACCACAAACACAAGGCCACTTGAGTATTACACACCAGCATTCAAAGTGGGCATCTGGACCACCTAAAGGTGTCAGTTGCTTCTTAGGTGAATGGAGTATCTTGTAAAAGTATCTTGATTTTTAAATGCTTTGTATGTTATTATCTGGTCCAGACTATTTGTCTAGGCAATTCAAGTTGTGAATCTACTCACATAGATGTTGTATGCATGGACTGACTGGTCACTGGAGCCACTAAACACCAGGTCATTCACCACCTGAGCACAGGAGAGAGTGTTGAGACATACAGTATGAGCAGACCTCCGTTCATGTCACCTGACATTATCTAAAGGGACACACCTCGATTTGTGTCGCAAGTTGCCCTTGAGGCTGAAACCAGCGTTAGAATTAGGGTTGTTCTTAACAACTACTTTCCCTGACATTTACTGATGTTAAAACTTAGAAAGAATTACTAGTCTAAAAGTAAGAAAACACTACTGAGCGTGATGTAATCGTTAAGGTAAACGTTGTCTCAAAACATTGTATATATTATAAAAGAATGTGCGGGAATGTTTAAAAATTAAATTTAGTTATTGAAGAATGTGATGAACAAAGTGCCATACATTTCAGCAACATTTAAAAGTCTATTTGGTTATTGAAGAATGTGATCAAATGGCTGTTTTTTGGAAAATATACTTGTAACTGACTTGTATTTCTAGTGCCGACTAGCAAGGGTAGTAGAAACCTTTTACCGACTAGCCTACTAATTGCATACATCCCTATTATAATAAGTGCACAGCCCTTTTATTCTGAACATGATTGCTGCTGGGGCTGGTATTCCTCTCTACTCCCCCACTACATTGCTATTAGGCATACACTGTTTTTACTCATCCTCACTTTAGTAGACTGCTGTGTTTCAATACTGTATAAATAATACATAAACAGCGAGCTGGTGCAGAAATGTGCCAGTCTGGGGGCATTTTAACACAATTGAGGAGTATAGTAAGAATAGCTACTGTAATATGTTTTATGGAAATGCATTTCAAAGCATTTACTAACCTGACAAAAAAATTTTTTATTAGCAAAAAGCTTTTTGTTCTTTTTATTGGCAAAAATCTTTTTATTCTCTCTTCCTTACTGTGCGTAAAATGCAGATGATCTCACTGTTCTCTCTGAATGAGCCATAACAACACCTCCTGCACCCTCAGACAGCGTCCCATCAGACAGCGTCCCATCAGACAGCGTCCCATCAGACGTACCTTCATGCAGAGAACAGTTTTGGTGTGTCCCTCCAGGGTGCGCAGCAGGAGGCCATTCTTGGCATCCCGTACGCTGATGGTGCTGTCGTAGGAGCCCACCAGCAGCAGCTTCCTGGCTCCCTCCTGGCTCGAGGCCAAGCAGCTGACAGCCCGCGACCCATGGCACTCAAACTCATCCAGCTGTTTGTTGGTCTACACCACAGTATAACCAAACAGCACCAAGACTTACAAGATACCCTCCAGATGTGGTAGTGGTTGAAAGATGAGTTAACATTCATATCGGCTTTAGTGTTTTTTTAACCCTCCCGCTGTCCTTCGGGTCAAACTCAATGCACTACCTTGTTGCGTCAGCAGAAGGCGCCAACCGCAGCACGGACATATGACGTGGCATGGTTGGTGCCATCCGTTGGCGCAACAAGGTAGTATTTTTTTAAACCCGAGGACAGCGGGAGGGTTAATGTAGTTTACTATCTATCACTGTGGCAGCCCAGAGGGAAACATCATGGCATCTCATGTCTCATGGGTACAGCAGTAGTTACCTTGAGGTTGAACGTGACCACTGTGCCGTTGCCCAGACCAGCGTACAGAACCTTCCAGCGGTTGTGCAGACACAGGACCCGGTCTGGCAGGGAGAACTGCTGCTCACACTCTCCTGTCTGGGCCATGAGACACACACTAACAACTAGAAATACATTGCAACAATCTGAGTCCATAACACTAGCGTGTTTATTATTGCTTTATTATGATTAATAATAAAGCTCATGTGGAAGCTATTTGGTATTCACCTAAGCATGTCAAATACATTGCATTGAGACTTCTCAAAACTGTCAACATGTGTAACTAGTTTAGTTTAGTACAGGAACAAGTCACTGCATCTGCTGATGTATTAGATTAGAGAAGATGTCCACACCTTCAGACTGTAGCAGCGAATGGTCTGGTCACTGGAGCCTGTGTACAGGCGGTGCTGTAGCCCTACTGCAGCAGACACCAGCAGGCAGTTCACTTTGGAGCTGTGGCCCTCAAACACAGCCACACATTCATGACTCTGGAGGCAGAGAGACAGTACACAATTAATCAGCACCCACTGGAATGGGACAACTGGAAAACAGATCACAAACGGAAACACAGGATTTCTACAGGAAAACAGAAGTACAATACCCACCACTAGGTCAAAGGCCCGGACTGTGCGGTCCCCAGAGCAGGTGTACAGCAGCCCCTTGACGATCTGCATGCCGTTTACTGCCTCCTGGTGGCCATCAAACGCTCCCTCAGTGGGCATATCGCTGTCGCCCACATCAGATGACACATCTATGTGGCGAACACAAATATAAACACAGTGAACACTGGCGTGAAACTTTGTTTCAAGTCATCTTTTCAATTAAAAAGTCCTATGTTTTCAATACATTTAAAACTGACTTTGTCAAATAAGGACTTCAATTATGTACTCACAAATTTAACTAAAAATAACCTTCATTCCCTTTATCCAATAAGTCCCTATTTTTCAGATCAGTTTTGATAAGAGATATCAGACTGTCATCAGGAGTAGGAGAGGAGCCTGAAGTAGGGAGAGCAGAGCAGCCATCGATGTGTTTCATGTTAAATATAAACACTGACAGAACCCTCTCACTAAGCATACAGCTCTATGAATATCTTGCCCATAAAAAGTAATTTTGGCACTCTGGGGTCTAATTTAACACCATGGAGGAGTATGGCAGTTCTAATTCCGTTTGCTGAGAATGTGAGCTGATTCTAAATTGAAAATCGTGCTTATTGAATGTCATGTTAGCAAGGTGTTCTTCAGATTCACTATATGGCGGTATGCTATCGTAGTAACATTACTAACACTGCAGCTGATTAAGTAAAACCATTTTCTCTCTAAAATGTGTATGTAACTCAAGTACTCTGTGAAAGACATTTTAGATTTGTACAGCAAGCTCAAGTGGACAAATCAGAGAAAGTAAAAATCCTAACCAGGTATGTTTTCCAAACATACACTACCACACTTGTCCAGCAGGAGAATAGAAATTATTGATGAAAACAGCTGGTTTAGTTTATGCAAATATGCTGGCTAGGATTTGTACTTTCTGGGCATAATTGTTTTGCCTGCAGGAGAATAGGACCCAAAAAAAAAAAAAAAAATATAAAAACAGATGGCTCATGGGAAAAAAGCCAGCAACTTAAAACCGACAACAGTGTGTCATTACCATTAAACCGGCTTAACGTACCGGATGATGTCTTGGACATCTTGGGCACCTCCAGGGGCATCTCACTGCGGGGAAAAGAGGCGGACCACCCAAAGCTCTTAACTGAATGTTTGCATTGTGTCACAAGCTTAAAAGCTTTAGAAAGCGGCCTCACCTCCTGGTCAGGCTAACAACGCAGGACATGTCTATATCGCTGGTGGAGGTCACCTGGTTGCAGGCCAGGTTACAGGGCTCCCTCCCGGGTGGGGCTGTGAATGCCGGTGGATTTAGGCCTGCACCGTGCAGAGGCTCCCCGGCCACGGTGACCTCCATGCTCTCCTCTGGCTCCGACACCTCCACCATCTCCAGAGTGGAGTTGGGGTGCTCTTCCCCGTCCTCCAGGGCCCGTGTGGGGGGGCCACCGTCCTGGAAGCCAGCGCTGGGTCTGCGGTGCATACGCACCCACCTGGGCCTCAACACCTGCAGGTCCACCTCCGTGTCGCTGCTCTCCTGCTGCTCCCCCTGGGCTTTCCTTAGAGCCTTCCTCTTCCTCAGCCTCCTCACGCGCTTGCCGGGCTTCAGCTCGGCAGGGCAGGCCGGGAGGGCACCTGCAGCAGATGAGGGCTCACAGGACATAGAGGCTTTGGAGTCTGCCATGCTCCCGGTGGAGGAGGGTCTCTGGCTGGGTAGGAAGGACGCCAGGTGGAGCTTGCAGTCAGGCGAGGGGGTGAGACTCTCTCTGGTGGCCTGCACAGCGCACTCTGTCACCTGGACCACAGCCAGGGAGCTCTCCAGGCACTCTGCTCGGAAGGCAGTCTGCTCTGCAGCGGTCTGGCCCAACTGAGGGCTTTTTTCAGGAGATGACTGACAGTTGTAGCCAGTATCTGGAAGTGCTTAAAAGACATATGGACCATAAAAATACATTAAACTTCTTACTGCCCACACCAGATCAATTCTTTGAGTAAGATATAACTGCTGAGTACACAGAAACCTGTACAGAGAAGCCAATGGAGACCTAGTCTCAGCCTCTTTCATCCATTAGCATGTCACATAAGCAACTCTGTGCGGAACGTCTGACACATATACCCCTACAAGCTGGACAGCACTTTCCGGAAGTGAGGAAGCTGTTAGCTCACAAGTCTGTGACCATAATTCCACATTATTATATTAGTACATTATTTACACTGGCAGTTTTTCCATTCCTTTTAAGCAGTAACCATAGCCTACTTATTTAACAGAGTTACAAGACCTGCAAACAGCCACACTTTCCAAATAAATTCCTCAATGTAAGTTTCAGGCCTGACTTGTTCATCGAGTTATGTAGTTGGTCGTCATGCATGTCAATCGAAATACCTGTCCTGTTAAGTAGGTGGGTCTTGACACAGTTAGCTAGCGCTGTGGCTCTAAGAGCCTAATAGAGACCAGAATGCTAATGTTACCTGGAGGAGCAGGCAGGTCTGGGGTGGTGCTGTGAGGACAGGGGACACTTCTCTCCATGGGCTCTGGCTCTGGGCTGACACACTTGGGTGACAGAGGCTCCTGCTTGATGCTCACAGGAGTGAAGGGGAGGCTGGGCGACAGGGTGGAGCTCTGGGGGACCTGGGCGGGGTGACCCGGGCTGGGGACAGAGGTGAGTGTGCTGGAGGGGGGTGCTGGTGGCTCACACAATACTGACTCCATCATTTCTTCCTTCACATTGGGCTGAGCTGCATCTCCAAACCCACCTGGAAGAACAGGGGTAATATAAACAGGAACTAAACCATACTGACATATTTGTAAAAATGTTTGGCAACATCATGAAAACAGCCTGTTAAAACAGGACGTGTTACAGTGACATTTAAGCACAGTTCAAATCAAAGTCACAGTTCAAGTAAACTAAATGTCTGAGCAGTGCTGGATTTTTTCATCAATACAGTCAACAGTACATTTTAATGCTGTTTGACTGCAATGCTGATGAGGGTTATTACTGACCTTGTATACCTTTGAGGAGCTCAATACGCTTGTTTCTCATTGTGCTCATCTCCGTGGCCACCTGACAAAAGAATAAAGGCAATCTATAAGGCAATAAACATGGGAGTTTGACAGCCATTCAATGTGAATTAGTAGACGTTAATGGAAACAACCACTGATCATTTTATCATCATGCCAATAGAAGCATTTCAGTTTTGAAAGAGAATTATAGTAAAAGAAAGGTCAAGGGACACTTATTCATTGTTCCATCCTGGGACCTACCTGCTGTTTGACCACCAGTAGGCGCTGGACCTCAAGGTAGGCAGCCTCTAGAGTAGCCCTGGCCTGGACCAGGCTGCTGTCCAGAGTCTGCAAGGAGCGACTTAGCTCCTCCTCCCTCAGAGAAACCGCCAGCAGCTGGTCCACCTGCAAACGCCCTGCACAGCATTTAAGACCAAAGACCAATAATCAAAATGTAACCGCTTTAATTGATTCAGCTGTCCTACAACACACAGTTCATCAATGAAAGACCTGTCACACAAAAAACATTTAAAAAAAAAAAGAAATTTAAGTGTTAACAACAGACTTGCAACATACACAAGTTTAGTGTATGTCTTTATTTTTTAAACTTTGACCAGAACCTCAAGCTACCTTTAATTTTAAAATCTAACAATATTTAAATACCAACCTTTCTTGGGTTTGACCTTCCTTCTTTTATTCTTTCTTTCCAAGCTGGGAATATCTGGGCTTGGAACCTCCTACAAAGATAACAGTGTAATAAATATGTTGCTACTGGGTGCTGATGTGCTTGGTCAGGTGTGGTTTAAGGACAGGAGGAAAACCAAGTTTATCTAATCTTGTGCTTTCAATTTCAATCCATTCCAAGCACAATGCAATACACCTCTGAGTATTATTTTTAAATAAGTGATTATTAAAAAGGTAAAAAGCTAATATTGCGCAGGTATTCTGCATTTTACACTACTGACATATGGAAAGACCTGTGCCAATCATGCGATTCCTTTAACATTTTGCACACATGCATGCGTGCACACGCACCCCAGCAGCTCTCCTTTTCTTGCCCGTCCCGGTGACGTCACAGAGCTCTGTTCCTGAGCTGCTGTCAGACCTGTGGAGGGCCGTCCACACTCCCTCAGGAGCTGGCTGTGCTCTGGCCTGGCACTGCTCCAACACTTCCTTTACCTCCTGTTGCCTCTGGCTCTCCCTGTGCTCTGCTGCAGGGCCGCAGGGGAAGACAGGGCCCCGTTGCTCTCTCTGGGGCATCTCCCCTGAGGTCTGGGGGGAGAACAGGGCTGTAGAGCGGTCCGGGGCAACGCTGCTCTCCGATAGGCTGCGTTTACGAGTGGAGGAGGGGGCAACGCTGTCCATCAGCGCTTCCCATTGGAAGCCCTCCAGCAGGGGGATGTGGTCCTCCCCCTGGCTTTGCTCTTCATGATCGTACGACACCATCTCTATGCCAAACCTGCAGATACATGGACAATTGTCTGGTTGGGAACCCTCTGAATCACTCAAAGCGTACTCACTTCACATTCAATGGGTCACAGTAATTACTAATCTAACATTAACCCTCCCGCTGTGACACGCGATAGGTCAAAATGACCCAGTGCACTACCTTTTTCTGCCAGCAGAAGACGCCAACCACAATATGGACACATGACATGCCGCACATGGCGCCATCTGCTGGTAGTGTGTTTGAAACCAAAGGACTGCTAGAGGGTTACGAAGTGTAATGAAAATAATTGATAATTTCACCTACAAATAAAATTAGTTTACACTCTTCTCTACACTGTGTGTACGGTCTCACCTTGGCATGCCTTTTCCCTGTTCCTGCTTCTTCCGGACCTCCTGGTATACCTGTTCCCAGTTCACGTTACGCCGAGACCCGGAGGAGCTGATCAGCTGCCGTACAGTTGGCTTGAGCCCCGTGTCCTTGTCCGACTCGCCTTTGCGTGACTCGCTCAGGTTTCGGACCCGCCTGGCGATATTGAGGTTGGGCTCGTGGCCTCCCACTTTGCTCTTGGAGCTGATGTGCTTTGTCAGGTCACGTTTGAGGACAGGAGGCAAGCCCAGTTTAGACAGGCCGGTAGCTGCAGCTGGCCCGGAAGAGGCGTGAGTTTCTAGGCATTGGGGGGAGTCGCTCTCGGAGAGCTGCCCTGCTTCCCCAGCCTGAGGAGGCCCAGAGACAGCTGGCCCCTCCCGTCTCTCCTCCCCGTCAGGCTGGAAGCTCTCTGCTCTGCAGGTGTCGACCTGTGCCAACTGGAGACTGGATATCTGGACGTCTGAAGATTCTGATAACACAAGTTCAATCTCATCTTCCTCACAAGGAGACGGTCTGATCAGGGCTGGTAAAGGTGCTTTAGCGGACTCCTGGTCACAGGCATTTTCTTTGTTGGCACCAACCTGGTGCTCTGGACATTCCACCTGATGTTCCTCTACAATGTGAAGCACCGTTTCCACCCCGTTGTCACTGAGGGTATCCACTGCCCTTGTCTTGTCCAATGCTGTGTCTTTAGCTTTCATCAGGCTTTCTGAAAGCAGCTGTTCTTGCCTTGACTGCAGCAGTTGAATAGGCAAAACCTTCATACTTGGTCTACTGGGCTTTGAGGTTGACTTGGGCTGTCCCTGACTTGACCTTTTGCCTACCTGGGTTTTACCACTTGACATGGGGGACTGCTTCCCATCTCGGTGCTCTGATGGATTATTTGCCCTCTGTTTGGAAGGGCCAGGTAAGGAACAGCTGTGGCCTTCTCTTTGTGCACTACTGCTGCCACTGCTGCGCCTGCTTGTGTTATTATTCCTCTTCAGCCTGTCTAAACTATCTGCACTAGAGCTAATAGGTTTGTTTTTCTGCCTGGTAGATGCACTGGTGTCTGGAGCCTTTTCACGTTTCTGTGATGTGGGGACTTTTGGGTGTTTCTCTGAGGAACCAGAGTGAGCTTGCTTGTGTGGTGAAGTGTCTAAGAGCTTGGCGGGTGGATATGGCACCCACCGACAAACCTTGTCGAGCTTTGGGTTGCTGCCAAAGGTCTTTTGGCTCATATTACTATTACCGTCACATTCTGTCTTTTGACCCTCCCTATTTAGATGTCCATCACCCATTCGATCTTTCTGGCCAATTCCTTGATTTGGCATTTGGCCTATAGGGCGGGAAAACAACATCGGTGGAGGTGGATGGCCAGGAGGAGGTTCCCTATGGTTCTGGGGTCTGTTAGGGAATTGGGCAATGTTGTTCCGGCCATAGATACCATTGCTGCTACCTCTGTTGCTCAACCAGGGGAGTGGACCTCTTTGATTACCATATAATCCAGGCTGATTCCACTGGTTATTGCCCCAGCTATCCTGGCAACGCAAGCTTCCACCAGCCAAATCTCCATGCTCCCAGCTGCGGAAGTTGGGGGGCTCCTGGGCGTGCCATGTGGCACTCTTTCCCTTCCTGTTCTGATGCCAGGGTCTTGAATCGGCCATGCCCTCGCCTGCTCTGCCACCAGACAGGCTGCTCCCATTCCACGGCCCATGCCAGTTAGATCCATGGAAGTTTCTTGATGGGGAAAACCGGGAACAGTCCATCCGGAAGCGCTCCTTGGCTTCCTGGAGCCTCTGTGCAAATTCCTGCTGCTTCCGACACTCAGCCGCCTCTTTGTCCCGCTTGGCTGCAGCAGCCTCTTCTTCTCTTCTACAGATATGGCAGATACATCAAGGTCAAAACCACCATGATAACCAATGTTGCAAAGCCAGACAGCATACCGCCTTAACCCTCAAACTCAAACTGACCCAATGAACTACCTTGTTGCGCCAGCAGAAGGCGCCAACCACAGCACGGACATATGATGTTCCGCGGTTGGTGCCATCTGCTGGCGCTACAAGGTACTGAGTTTGAAACCCGAAGATAGCGGAATGGTTAAAAAAATAAAAAATAAAATAAACTTAACTCTAAAGGGCCCTATTTTAATGATCTAAGGCCCTATAACGATCTTTTGTTCTATGATCAAAAGTGCAAGGCGCAAACTGCATTTACGCTATGCCAGATGCCTTGCACCTTAGCAGATTTCTATAATACTGGCGGGTTTGTGAAAGCGCGAGCAAACCTACTATGGTAACAACAAGATTTCACCAAGATCCATAAAATATGTTAATTAGGCTACACATTAAAAATATTTCACATTGTACTCTCCATTTTTAATCCTTTGCATGTGTGTGCTCCCAGTGTGTGTAACAAGCAGCTTATACTATGCCCCCGTCATAGGCTGTAGTATCTTGATAAAACGCAATGCCATTGACTTTAGACCGGGGTTTTCTTTGGTCAATCATGCATTCACTTTCCGCTGCCTCAAAATAGCAATGCGCCAACAATGCGTCAGACCACACCTCATGTTTAAACCAACATGGGCGCACGTGCATTTTCTATCTAAACAACGTGGGCGCCAGACCGGAAAATGACAACTGCGCTGAAACTATCAAAGACACTTTGCGCCAAATATATTCAATTCAGTGCAAAGAAACTGCCAAATTAATCTGTATATATGTGTATTGCATCTCTAGTGTGTACAGTGCTTGAACAGTCTGCCTAGCAGTCTGTATCTGTTGCTGTGCATATGGCAGGTGTCTCAGTGCTGTGACCTACAGGGCAGCCTCATGTGGCTGTGCGAGAGATACGTCCGGCCATGTGACTGCTTGGACAACTGCATGCCAGTTTTTATCTGCAACTGTCTTAAGCTTATCATATGTTCCCTGCTACACTTAGACACTTCCATTAGATGTCCTAAAAGGCAAGAGACTTTGCATCTGTGTTACGACTCACATGCCTGAAGGACATGGATATTTTTTAGAAACCTAACATATTAAGATTACACTTCTAATAAGGAGAATATAAATAATTGTGAGTCATGAGGTGTAAAGTGTAAAGTACAAACATGATTCTTACAACAGAAGGAAGCATCATTGTCCTATTTAAAATTAATCTGACTTATGTTTTTAAAAGTTCAGAACATATTTAAGTGTGAGTGAGCCAGACTAAGGAGGAGTCTTTTTTTAGCCTGTAGTCGTGACATTTGACTCATTCGATGTGCAGTAGAATAGTTTAGTTACATGAGACCAGTGAGCAACACAGACTTCTATACATGGTTAACAGAGACAGAGGTTTCCTATTGGCTCTAAACAGCATTTACATTTCTGACTTAATTGTAAAATGTTTAATAAAACTATGGCGACATAATTTACAATTACATATTATATAGCCTAAACCTGAAAAGACATTTGAAGTATTTTTCAGTTTTATGATTGAGTTCAAATTGGCCCAGTTATACTGAGGAATCAATTTCTAAATCTTAACCCTTGTGATGTCCTCAGGGTAAAAATGACCCATATCACTAGCTCTTTGTGGCAGATAGAAGGCGCTAAACCTAATTACACAGCTTACACACACATATGATGTTCACTGCTGGCACAACAAGGTGTGTGTTTGAAACCCGAGGACAACAGGAGGGTTAAAAGGCACATAAAACAACACAAAAGAAATACACACAGCAATGCCAATCAAAAGCACCATACAATCATACACAATCAAATGGCGCCGCCTGGTGGTTCAAGTATTATATTTTAAGGACATCACAAGGGTTAAGTGACTTACCTTATTGTCTCTTTTCTTTTCTCTATCAACTCCACCAGCTGCTGGTCAAAATACTCTTCGTCTCGGTCATTCCCAGCATGCTTGTGTTCTGCGGCCTCCACATTCTGCTTGTGCAAAGGGTTGGAAATGTGGCTGGCATAATCGGTGAGGCTGACGACAGTTACCTGGCACACTTTGCACTTATGCCCACAGTCCCTGGGGAGGGAAGGTGAGAGAGGTTGTTCAATGCTGCCTTCAGGCATGGTGCTCTGTTGTTCTTTGATTCTTTTCTTGCCTGCAAAGGACCCAACCGAGTGTGGGCTAAAGCTTCTAGTAATAAAGCATCAATATATGCTAAGGAGAGGAGAATACTCAACAATCCTTTCAATAAATGTGTTCAAATTCTTTACTCGTCACAGATCAGGAGGTAAACTACTTAGATTTGTTCTTGTTAAATAATATTCGAAGCTTGATCTTCCTGATCTTGTTGATATTTCCCTCAGCAGGCCATCGGTGGCAGGGTGAAAGCAGGAGAGCCAGTCAGGCTGTAGCCAGGCAGCATGCTAGTCTAGCTAATCCAGCCACACAGCACAATGCTGGGATGTGCTGAAGGGAGACAGGCGCACCCTCGACCTAGTATGTTTTCATGGTTGTCTCCACTGCGCTCTGGGAGGCTCTAGAATGCTGTGTCTGTATATCACACAGAGCCTGCCCCCCTCCAGGCCAGAGTATGCTATTAACACAGCCCCATATGGGAGTCTGGTGACCAATCCCAGGGCTCATGTAACTGGAGCCCCATGCAGTTGAACCTAATAGCCACTTTAAAGCCTCTCCCAAGTATGTCATGTGCGGCCCAGAGAGAGTGACTTGCCTGGATGACGTCCGAATACTTTTGCAAAACTGTGTCATGGCACCCGGCCATTTTGTGACCCCTTGTGCAGCTCAGGGTACTTGCCTCTGCACTAAGATGGTACTCTATTGTTATTTTCTGTTATGGCCATCCAACTTTAACATCTCAATAGTTAATGAAGTGGCCGTGCCATTCTAAATACTAAACACCAGTAAACTAGCATACTATAGGATGACATGTTTGTCAGCAGCCAACAAATCTTTGTCAGTGCCACCTGTTTTAGAAAAAGTCAATTTTTAATAACTCACTCCATTTTTACTCACAGCAACATATAGTCTAGATGTTTGTATCAAATGTAATGTTGACATCAATAGAAAGTAGTCAGTTTCAGATCCAGAGTCTGAACACTTGCAGTGACTGTTGGCACTTTTGGGGAGGTCGAAAATAGAGTTCACATATTTTATTATCTTTTAATTGTTATTTTTAAACTAGTTGTATTGTCTTTAACAGTATGTGCTCCAGCAGACTTACAGTATAGTATATTCTCTTTAGTTTCTTCCAGAGCTGCTAGCCAGTCAGTCACATACTTTGGTGTTCTGGAGCTGGAGTCATGATACAAGCCAGTTGCCTTGAATCAGTCACGGCTGTTGTTCCAGGGAGACTGATTGTGTGTGTAATATATATATATACACACACACACACACATATGCCACTGAGACAGCTGTCCCACTACTAGATACCAGCAATGTGCACGTGTCCATGCAAGCACATGCTTTGTGACCTAAAATCGCTTTGAACAAAGATTATGTATATCATTTTGCAAGATGTTACAGTTATTAATCTCCATGGTGATTTGGAGAACACGATTTATCAATAGACGATATAGGTTACTCTATGAGGTTATGATGGAAGGAAACTAATTGTACTTTTTGTGAATATAAAACTACTGGTTAGTTTTTGAACACATAGCAGGCATATTTAGAAGGATATTAAGTGCAACAATTTAGCAAAATTATACTGTGATGTACATTGGTTTAAGTTGTTGACGTTATGTTTTGTCTTGGTCTTGTCTTAAATAATAATAAATATTATATTTCTAAAAAATAAAAGAAATAAAAAAATCTTTTAAAAAAGGAAGGACATGAAATGCGGTTTGAAATATTAGCATTTTACATTATTTCAACATAGGCCTAGTTGTAAAGGGATTCTGGATTTGTGTACAATGTTGTCCATGTCACTGAAACATGCGTTCCTCTCTACTTCCTCCCCCCACAATGCTCATAAAGTCAATCTCCTTACAGCAGTGTTTCTCAACCCTGGTTCTGGAGGTCCCCTGCCCTGCATGTTTTAGATGTCTCCCTGCTCCAACACACAAACATCCTGCTTCAAATGAATGGGTTGTTAGAAGCCTGATAACAGCCTATTCATTTGAGATGTCTAAAACACGCTCCAGGACCATGATTGGGAAACACTGCCTAGACCGTTTCTACAGGGTTCTGGAGCACCTATACCACAATCAAGGACAATTATGCATAAATAATTGTGCATCTCCAAAGCACTGTGTGCATGAGGAGTGTCTGAGCTTCTATACAAGAACATACCGTCCTTTAAGGTTCTCCAGCTCTCTGTGGTGTAGCATACTCCTCATATGCTCATCCATTTCCTAGAGGAAACACACAAAAAACAGCATCCATTAGCCATCCAGATCTCGAAAATATTGGAGGAAATAAACTGAACAGAAGTTAAATAGAAAATATTTTCATGCATCAAAGGTGGCAGCTATAGTGCTAATTCTATTCTATACTGAACTTTTATATTATTATTTAAGCACATGGCTCATTTACCTGCTTGGAGTGGCAGACTATTTCACAGAGGATACACTTTATTTGTCGACCCATTTTCAATGCAGGTAGGGGTAGGACCATTACTGGCAATTGAGAGAAAAAAGATTCAGCATTACCAAAGAACCATAGCAGACCATTCTGAAATAAGGCTCTGGATTATACAATCTTAAAATAATGCCAAATGAATAATTTAACCTTCCGGAAAGGTAGTAGAAGGACCATAACCAATATTTACTCCCATTTACTACCAAGGTCGCCTGCCTGTCTCACACAGTGGCCAGTGTGTTGCTGATGAGTGGGCGGGGCTGGGAAAGGTTACTTATTAGTAAAAAACATCATTCTACCACAATAGTCTGTCTACATATTTCGTAGGCTATATTTTTGTAGGGTACGAAATAACTAGAGAGGTTGTGATTATCTCTTTTACACAGTTTTGTTATTTCGTGCACTTTTAACAATAATGATGTTGAAGGCAGAGCGATGAGATGATGTGTGAGAGAAGTAGAATGTTGTGGAAAACAGTGACAAAAGGCACTTTCTGGACCTCCATTTCAAAACGTCTTGTGTACAACCCTGTGTACAGTACAGGTAAGCAGAACTGCTGCCAGCTACCATCATGTAAACTGAAGTCTCACATCATCAATGTCTAGCCAACAGGTACAGGACGTGGGAGAGGATCTTATGCCCTGTTACATCTTCCCTGCGTTCAAGATAGTGTAACGTTTACTTTATGTTCGCCAGGTTATAAAACAACATTCACATGGCTAACCACAACCAAGCAATTTTACTGCTGCATATTGTTGTGTATCAGTTGAAGTTACATGACACAACATTGAATATGTTCAATGTTGACTACAACATAGTCCATAGTTAACATAGTCCAATTTTAAATGTCATGGATTTCAAATCAGAATGAGATGGGATATATTTAAGATAATTTGGCGACATTTTGTATGCTACTGGTATATGCTACTAAATATATGCAGCTACACGTCATTGAGCAACATGCCATGGCTATTAAACACAGCAAACATCTTTGAAAGTAGTTTAAAAAACATTGCAAACGTTTCAGGAAACATAAAAAAGTTCATTGAACGTTTGGAACGTTCAGTCCACTGAACAGACCTGCCCGTGTTTCTTCACAGTCAGCACTGAGTTCCACCTGGACGCTGGTCTAATTTCAGACAGCTGACAAGACTGACTGTGGTAGGTACATGGGTACATTAGTGCCATGTCTAGACTTGTCCAACAAATAAACAAGGTTAAGAGCCAACACAAGTAGGTTTTGGCCAACAATAACTTTATCTCCTGTATTGGCCACTTTGGGAAGTCCTGCGTTATATTCCATATTGTTCACTGGGAAATAATGTCAGATAAGACAAAATATAAATGTGTTAGTGGGCTGTTAAAGTAATTTAAAGAAATCTCATGTTTGTATGGAAAAAAGTATATGACAAAAGATAACCAAGAATAGTTTTGAAGCATTAAACTGGGCTTTTGCAGCTTTGTGTAATGGGTGTCAACTACATGCTACCCATAATTCATTATAGCACAAAAGAGTCCCTAAAGGCATTATCAGAGGCTGTAGACACTCTGAAAGGCTATCTAATCAGGGCCGTTTTATTCGGTTTAATATAGAATGACAGACTTAAAGGGAAATGGAAAAGGTCCTGGCTGTCAGCAGTTAAACGTATATGTAATTTATGGCATTATAAAATATATTTTATATTTTATATATTTCACTCCCAGGTTTCAATGAGGACAGTTATTTATAACAGAAATATGGGCACAACATTGTAATGTGCCTCACACCCACAGTCAATCTGTCATGGGAGGTGGGCTGTTTACGATAAATACTGTCATGGCTACAAAGATTAGAGATGGAAACTGGCTCAATGATTCAAATGATTAATTAATTAATTATGTTAACGATAAGAAAATAAACCTGTAGAAGCCTGCCTTTACTAAAATGCTGGAATAATTCAGTAGGGTCAAACTGCTCAACATTTAGCAAATATATACTGTAAAGAAATCTGTGGTCAGTCTTCTCTTTAACAGTCTTGTCTTTAAATGCAATCTTGAGATTGCATTTGAAGAGTAAGGACTATCATCGGTTTAAAAAACTTTTGAGGTAGAGCCTGACTGGCATGAACGCCCTTTTTTATAAAATGTCACTGTTTTGCCAGTTGCTTAAAAGTGAATACTTAAACAAAAGCATCAAACATTAACTTTTGTAAAGTACACATGTTCTGCAACACACTTGTAAAACATTAAACACTGTTTCTTACATTAGACACTTTGTTCAAGAATGAAATATTTTGCAACACTTCTACTCAAAATGCAAAACATATGGGCAACCCTATACACACAGGCCTACAGTTAAAACATCCCCACCATAAATGTATGCAGACAATGCACACATTTATGAAGAAAAACAAATCACCAGAATGGAGGAAATTAACTGTTTAACTCTCATTTTGTTGGTGAACACTTCAGACCCTCCGCTTAACTGTCCTCCGACCTTCTGTTTCAAACGCTCTATCTTGTAATACCAGAAGATGATCTGGTATTACGTTCTCTTTATTCTCAGTGCTGTGTGTATTTATTTATTACTTTTTGTTTATGTATGTTTGTTTTTGGTGCCTTTTAACCCTCCTGTTGTCCAAAGGTTTGAAACACACTACATTGTTGTGCCAGCAGTGCACATGATATATGTTTAAGTAAGCTGTACAATTAGGATTGGCACCTTTTATCTGCCACAAAGAGCTAGTGCGTTGGGTCAGTTTGACCCGGAGGTCAACAGGAGGATTAATCAGGGTTAATCAGGAGGGTTAAAAGGAGGGTATCCCCTCCAACTACACAACTAAACACAACTAATGCCCAAACCTATGCCCATAGATTTATTTACTTCTCCCCAGGCTAAGGCATGCATGTCCACGAACCCTAGAACCACCTCAGACTATCTCTCGATTATGCTTTGGCAGATTTGTATATATTTTTTGTTTAATTGCCCATTTTCACATTTATCCTTAAGTGCTACCTAGATGGACCACTTTATTCCTCTGTCAGTTGTTGAATCTCTATCCGCAGGTGTTTTTGATTAGATTAGTTCTCAGGTGTGTGTGCAGTGCTAGTGCAGTGGCCGCTAGTTAACCCTTTTAATTATGCAATTATACAATGAATGCATCATAACTTCAACTATATTAGCCAAATAAACAACAAAGTTGTGCGAGTTAACAATGTCTGTTTACTGGCTAGCCAGGTACAGTAGTAGTCATTGTGAAATCGGTACATTTTACTGTTTTTACCTATTTTTTTGATTGATGGGTCTGTAACCATCTCTACTTTCAGCATACATTTGAAGCGTGTGCCATGCTTAGCCATGGTTTTCTTATTTGAAGTTTTTATTTAAAAGCTTAAGTTTGTAACACAGTTTTTTTGCATAGAACATGAAACAAAGTTCATTACGTATACAATTAATGAAGTTTTGGATTTTGATTTCCATGCTAAAGACGTTCCTGCCTGCCGCTTGTTTTATAGGGATATTTTATTTTAGACTTATTCAGTACGACCTGGGTACTATACATCTGCCCCTCACCGTTAAGATCTAAAACTACCCGTACTGTCGTTTATAAAACAGCAGGACTCTCCCGTTTGTTGTTAGCAAGAGGCTAGCTTGCTAACTGCCATTGTTGTTAGGTCTGTACTGTATGTTACAGTAGATAGCAGTGCAAATATGTGGCACGTAGGCCTACAAACACACAATATCACTGCTGCAGCGATCATTGCATTGTGACATACTACAATGTGTACAGTACTGTACAGTGCAGTAGCGGTTGGTTACAATCTAACATAACAGTACTGAACACGAGCATAACAAACCGGCCGTCTATAGATTAAGGCAACACTGTTAACGTACCACTTCATATAACAATACACCATAATAAAACGAAATGGTTTATTTTTTTGAATGTACAGTAGGTAGTGGTTGGTTGTACCTTTATCCCAAGGCGAGAGACTAAGGCATGTCCATCTCCACTGCTGCAGCAGACTTGGCCAGCAGGAGAACACTCAGAACATCCATGATCCGTGTACTGTACAGAAACCATGCGACAATGACGTGTTGCCTATTTTGCCTGTCTGACGTGTAATTCAATTGAATACGTTTGATACATAATTTTGCCAGAGCTAGTCGGAGGCTCCAAGAGAAGTTGTTAAATGTTTAGCAGCTACAGTATTAGCCATTGACATCATCTGGGGTAACTAGTCCTGTCGCTTGTCTGTGACGTAAAGATGTAAGTGGCAAGCCATACAGTAATCTCGCGAGGTTAAGAACATCTTCCTATGCCTTTTTTTGTTTATTTGTTATTTTTTGCAGGTCAGAGTCAAAGACTATAGATGAATGATAAGAAGCTTTAATACATTTACATACATTCAAGTAAATTCCAGGTGGTGAATAATTTCTGATTTCTCAGAATTTTGCAAAGGCACAGGAATAGGCAGGTAGTTACATATAATGCATATACAGAGCACAATGAAAATAAATGTTCTATTCTAAAATAATACGAAAGTAAAAAAAATATCCAGTAAAAAACATATCTGGTACGAAGCCCAGTGTGGTCTGAAATGCAAGCTCAGCAGCCATTTCAAAGTAATAAAAATAGTCTAACAATATTTAAATCCCTTTAACAAGTTATACAACTGATACAGGACATGTCTGTTTTGGTCTCTCCAGCATTCAGAAACATTTTATAGACACAAATATGTATTTTCCAGTGTCATTTCTTGCTATTTTATCTTTTTATGATAAGTTACAATTTTAATTCTATGGTCAAATATAATGTATCACTGTCAAGATAAAAGTGCCTTGTATTCAGCATGAGCAATGAGCATTTAACAAAACAATTTCCATATGTGTTTCATTTAAAATATTTACATAAAATAATGTACACCTAATCTTGCAAAACTGTGCCTGTGGTGTCAAAACACATAATCATGTTATTGATTTCATAAAAAATCATTATAATATTAAAGCAATGCCCATCACATTGATAACCTGAACTTTGAAAACAGGTCTTTCATAAATGGCAATTATATTAATATTGATAAAATATTTCAACTTATTTGATTTAATTCTCTTTGTTTCTTACTCCTGTGCCTTTTACGCATCTTGATAATCCACTTCACACTGAGTTTAGCAAAATTAGCAGCCTTGAAAAGAGCCATGAAGACCCCACAAAGAATGGCAATCAAGTTCCAGGCATTTGCAGTCACTATCTGTGTTGAAAACAATGACGGTGAGTGTTACTCAAATCACTGAAGCATCTGATGGCTTGGACCAGGAAGAGTGTTGGTAAGACCTTACCAGTCTGATTTCTTGCATAAAAGGATCCCGCCATTCAAACACAACAAAGAAAAGCTGTTTGGTTCTCTCTCCTTCAGGTCTTTTGTCAATGAATTTCACAACACCTGACTAGATTATAAACAATAGTTAATTATGAGCTAGGATGAGCCTATCATAAAGACCAACATATGGAGGTCAAACTTTTATGACAACAAAATAATACCTCTTGTCGAAATTCCATAGCTTCATTGCTTTTCCCAGATGTTTTCACTAAAGACATCTTGACCCAGGTTCTAAATCCTCCAGAGAACGTCCATGTAGAGTAATTCCTTTCACAGTCCATCATAAACTTGGATTTATTTGCACTAGTATATCAGAGGGGATAGCTGACACCAACACCTTAATGCATATTGTTATTTACTACATGTTAAGAGAGCAATATACAACAGTCCACATTGCACAGACATGCGTTTACATTTACATACTTTTAACAGCTGTTTTAACAATTGTTTTTGCACTTATATCAGTATTGGTAGAGCTTGTAATTAAATGCCGTTTCTAGTAGACGACATAGATATAATTCACCTGGGATCACACTGATGAAAATATCAACTAATACCTGTCAGTCAAGTCACTGTACTTGGCAAAGAGCATGTAGGCAATGGCACTGAAGTCCTCTTCTGTTTCATTCTGACTGAACTGCATGAATATCAGTTCTTTGTTTCTGACATCAGTCGGGCCACGGACCACAAGGGCGTGCTTTTGCAATACAACAGATACATACAGTAGTGTAGGGAGCTTGACAAAGACAATAATGAAACATATAGACACACAGACAAAGGGATTCCATTGAGGGCTAATACTTAGCAAAAGAATGTGATTGGCTGTGTAATATTGCAGGATAAATCTCCTTTTGCAGCACAGGGTGTGCTAACTAATAATATATCACAGGAGGTGTGATATTAACAAGTATGTTAATAAGAATCTTTCTCAACATCAGGTCAGCAAGAATGAAATCTTGGCCCTCCAGCTGGGATTTAGCCTGATTTACAACTAATTCATCTCTTACTCTGTGATACAGTCAAATAAGTAGCATGTATTAAATAATGATGATAATAATAAGTGTGCTATGCCACTAAATCTTACACGCTGTAATTCTTGTCTATCAAACCCCAAACACAAACCCCATCCTATTGTGTACTGCATACTGACCTTTGTTTGATTTGTGAAGGGACCTATATAGGTAACATCCTCAATCATGCAGTCTCCTTGTTGAGACTTCCCTGGTTCCACTACAGGTGGGATATAGTCATGGTAGTGGTGCTGGCAACTCAACAGCTGAGCATTCCCAGGGTACAGAGTGATACCTGTATACATATAAAACAAACATTAATAATTATATTCAAAGCCACAACACAAATACATATTTACATATACGTTTTAAAATTCAATCACTATATTTTCCCATGGATATTCTACAGATTATTACAATTTAAACACAATATTATAACAGTTTGGTTTTGTACACTCTTTTAAGAGTAACTAGAGTAACCCTGCTTACAAACCTGGTGGTGAAAATTGATCAACCTCTTTGTAGGTGACAGACATGACAGGGTGGGTGAGTTTCTCCATGAAGTCAGTTATAGTTTGGTAGGCCAGGAAGCCAGCCACTGTGGTCAGCAGCAGGTAAATGAAGATGAGAACCACCGTGAACACATTCTTCAGACAGGCTTTATTGAGTCTCATTGAAGGATTGCTTCCCTTCACGTTTTCCTCTGCGATTAATAATGTGAACAGAAGAAAACATTTTAATACAGGTAGTAGGCCTATTAGGCTACCTCATTCACAATCCCCAGAACTCATATTAACCTACAGTATATATTTTAATTTATCAAAACAGGCAAAGAAACTAACTTGGTGTAAAAGAGCAATTACCATTTTGTGAGATGCTGTCAATGGACTCCTCTGGTTCCATGTCATCAGTAGCTTCTTGGAAAAAACTTGGAGACTGTGTGTCACCTTCATCATCATCAAACTAGTTAGGGATTTGATGTGTAAATTATAACTTGTATACAACGTTGTACTGTAAATCCCAACAGTATAATTTATAACAAAAATTATTTTGCAAATTCAGTATCAGGATAACGCTTTTTAATGTAATAATTTCAGTCGTTTTAAAAAGCAGTTTATTAGGTTACATGGGTATAAGAAATAATGAGGCGCAACCTGAAAACAGAAACAAACGTCTAGTCATCATATCATAGCTCACACAACAGTCCGGGTAAATTATTTTAAACGAGTGTCGTCCAGTGCGCATAGACCATAGAACGATAACGGCGCTAAATTGTACCTCTTGGTATGGTCGAGCTTCTTTTCTAAGCATTCCGACGCACGTCTGCCAATGATATCTCAGTTATTGGTGTGGTAGATTAGGCTATTCGTGTGAAATGTAGCCTAAGTCAAAGTTCAGTACTCATGATAGAAAAATACATTTCAATTAAAGTGTTAAAGATCTCTGTGTTTTCTCGCAAACCAGACCGGAGACACTGCCGTTTGGAAATAACGAGATAGGCCCAGTGCCCCATCTCGTGACATATGAGTAGGTTTACAGTGTGGGCTGAGTCCAAATAGGCTATGTCAAGTATCCTTCTGATTTGCTCAACTGCATCCTACCTACATTTCAGAATGAATACATATCTATCTAATTTTAAACCACTATTTGGATTTTGCATTATAAAAAGCAAGGCACGTTTTGCCTTTGCTGTAAGTGAAATTTAAATAGAAGAATCACTTATCTTGTTTTTGCTGGATGTTAGACGTAGGCTATGATTAAACCCCAATTACCAAAATGCTGTGCAGCAAAATATTTTCACGAAAAGCATATGACCGCCACTTATAAAACTAAAATCTCTGACAGAAGAAAGGGCACTTTATTTTTTTATTATGGCGCACATGTTGTAGGCGGGGACACCAAATACGCCTTGCCTTGATTCACCCTAGCAATGTATTTCCGCATGCAGCAGACTGATCATAGACAAAAAACTCCCCAATACTGCCATGGTAACGGTATTACTTTTCCTCGTGTTAGTTGATCTTTCTTTCTCTTCAGCAGATGACCTTAAAGTAACTCATAAACGTGGCATAAAACCTGTCAGATTATTTACTGAGGACGATCTGAAAACATACGACGGGAGTGAGGTGAGTTTTCTGCGAGATTATGCGAAGGTCTCATTCATTTTGTGTTGTGCGTGCATGAGTGCGTGTTAATGGACATGGGTTCCTCATAATGGTTCTCTCTCTCTCTCTCTCTCTTTCTCTCTCTCTCTCTCTCTCTTTCTCTCTCTCTCTCTCTAACACTTTTTAGGAGGGGCAGCCCATTTACATGGCAATAAAAGGAGTTGTGTTTGACGTTACTAAGGGAAAAGGTATAGGCCTAAAGAATGGGCTAAGTCAGTGGGTTTCTCTTTAAGAATTTCAACTTTAACACCTACAAGTATAATTGTATTTGTTTCTTGCAGAGTTTTATGGAAAAAATGCCCCATACAATGCCTTGGTTGGTAAAGACTCTTCAAGGGCTGTGGCCAAGATGTCGCTTGATCCTGCTGACTTGACATCAGACACTGTGAGTTGGTTAAAACAAACCACAACAAGAACTCTGTCTGCTTGTCTATTCCTTCATGAGGAGAAACATATACATGATAGAAATGTATGTATTTGGCTTCACATCTGATAATTCAGTTGAAGCTATTTCAACCAAATACAGGATTAGTATTTCTGAACCTCCAATATAGGCTACTGTGATACCCTCATTCATTCCCTTTCCTGTAATATCCTAGGATACTCAGTTGACATTATTTTGCTTAAATAATTAAAAATCAACCCATGCAGTTGGTCTATAGTATATTAATAAGAGTTTCATTTTTCATCTGTTGTTTACAGACTGGGCTCAGTGAAGAGGAGCTTGAGTCGCTGGAGCGTGTATTTGAAGGCACATACAAAAGAAAATATCCTATTGTGGGTTACACAGCCTCTCGTATCCTAAATGAAGATGGCAGTCCCAATAAAGACTTTAAACCAGAGGACCAGCCTAATTTTCAAACCAAAGATGAATTATAAAAAAAATGTCCTTTCCCTTTGATTTGATTTCACATGGCTTTTTATTGAATACATTTTGAATGGAATATCTAATACAAACATGTTATTTGGGAAGTGCAATACATTGGTGTGGTCAGATGTGTGTTGTTGAAAGCAATAGTGCAATCATAATGTCCAATACTGTGGTACAGCAGTGGTTAACACAGGATCAGATGATTCCACTCAAACCAGTTACTATTTTATTTTATGACCATATAGTGGCCTACTGGCTGTAAAGCAAAATAATTCATGTGAAAATAAGTTGTAATAAGTGATTCCTTTAAAAACTGGGTATTAATGTGGAAATAAGTTATATTAAATGATTCCTTTCAAAACTTGTATTACACAATATTTTGCTCATATAGTTGACAGAAGTATGCTAGTTTTTTAATATCGACCAGTGGCGGTGCCAGCAGAATTTTATTGCAGGTGCTGTGGTGGTGCTTGATTACATTTTGTGGCTGCTCTGGAATTGCTGCTATGTGCATACACAAACACACACCACTGTTGGTCTAAAGACACCTTATAAAATCCAGATAACCAGCGTATATGCCTAATAATAACCATCCAATCATCCAGATGATGAAATCTTTAATTGTACAAAAGTGAGATTACATTAACACAAGTAGGCCTACCCTAGCCATACAATGCATACATTTCTCTATACCAAAAACGCAAAAACATAACAAGCTACAGTAGGCCTAGATATACCGTAGGTTACATAACAATGCTGCCAGCTCTATTGGCACCAATATACAGCAAATAGAACAAATAATAATTTACAGAATATAAATAAAGAATACTGGTTAAGCATGAGAACAAAATATGCTATTATAATGGTCTAGTTACATAATATCGCATTCAAATAATTCATCTTATTCAGTTAGAAAAATGTAAACATAAAGTTAAAATGTTTCTTGGAGTGCTACGGTGGTGCTATGGCCTTGACATCTTGAGCATATGGACAAATTATGTAGCCATGTTGTTGAATATTAGTACAACACTTCCAGGTTAATGACGTATGAATGGAGTATTTTTCTAAAATATAAGCCATACTACCTCAAGTGATCAAATATAGTTAATAAAAATCCTGTCACGTGCCTTTGTGTTCATCAATAAACCGAGTCTCAAACCTGTGACTCTGCCTCTTTAATAATTAATCATTACATTTCTGTCCCATTGTGTCCATTCATTTCTAAATACAGAAATAGGATATACGGGGTATATGGGAGCATTTGTGATCAAAGGTCATGGTGAAGATGGGTGGAACTGTGATACAGTCTCTCTATGTCGTGAACACTCATCTCGGAGTGAAGCTGTCAATGTGAATCTGATAGTGTCTAGTTAACCCTACCACGTCAGTGGAAGTGATCTATAGCTCGGTTCAAAGGACGCTATCCCTGCCCTTGTGAGTGCAGGAGCTGTGTTCTTTATCAGGTGGGGCTTTGCTGGTTGTAGGCCACTGCATTCAGTGTCAGGGGAACACATTCTTTTGTTGGAGCTGCTAGACCACTCAGCCAAGATGCCCAAAACGGTAGGAATATTATGCTTTGGATATGTTGATGTGACAAATGACTCATTGTGCCATCAGATGTTTTACCAGTTAGGAGCTGTGAAAGTTTAGTGAAGTAACACCGAACAACCAGGCAGTGAAATTAGATCCTAAATATACTTAGTAAAATGTGTCAAAATGTGTAGAGCAAAGATGTTTAGCAATAGAGTACATATATTTCCATGGGAATTCAAATAATATTGCTACAGGTTTCTATAAATGTATTATTAATTGCTTAATTGCATTTAAGCTGTTTTTTCTTAAATTTGTGAAACATTTTCAAGAGGCACCTAGCCTCCTTGGAATACTTATTAACCATGCAAGTAGAGTTTGACCCCATTTTAAAAACCCTGTGTATTCATTGCAGTCTAATTATATTTCATAGCTTCATCTTCATGTCATATTGACATCTGACACCTTTGTATACAGTATGTTGTGTTGTAACTGATAGAATGGTGTTTTAAGGCCTATATTTGGACATATACTGTAGTACCAAAGAAGGAGCGCAGAGAGTATCATGCCAACAAATAAGTAAAACTGTGAAACCTAACCTGCTTCACAGTTTATTATTTACAGAGTAACATTCCTTCGTGGTGTGGTTTTAAAATGAGAAATCCTAAAAAAAATTCTTCTGCATATACATTAACTTGTGCATATAATGGCAGTGCTTTACACATTGTTCAGGTTTTATTAACTGAAGTTTTGCTGCACACATTTGTCGGTTTATCTTTACAACCGTTCGGGGTGTGTGTGGCTCCATAAAAGTTGTGTAAGTTGTATAATCCTGTACGCCTATGCCATATTAGTTTTCAAGCCTCGTGGGGCACTTTAATAGTTGGGTGGGTTAGTTACTGATTAGAAAAGGCTTTTCTTGAGGAATATTCAATGGTACAGTAGGGTTTGAGGGTTCTATGAACATGTAATTACTACAATTAATTGCATATTCATTCATGGTGGAATCTAAAAGTAAACTTATCAAGCACAGACTACCATGACGTTTTTAATCTGCTGTTGTACAACCTTGTAGCACCTTTCAAGGTTAGTACAAAGTCTAATGAGATAACAGGCAATTAGAGTTTATGAACAATCCACTTCACTGCCTAACGTTTAGGCACAAATGGCATCATGTCAAATGTACTCAAAGTTACCAAATTAAAATAAAATATTTTATTTTGTATACTATTAAATAGAATAATAATAATAACTAGAATGCAATAGCTAATAATAACTTATACAATTCATAAATACATTGTATTAGTTCACTGGGAGCTTAACATTGGCTTGAAGCTAATTGTTTATTTTCCCTGTAGATAAATGTCCGGGTAACCACTATGGATGCGGAGCTGGAGTTTTCCTTCAACCCAAACACCACAGGAAAGCAGCTGTTTGACCAGGTCTGTATATAACAGCATCTGAGCTATCAATTAGGCTGATGACAACATCATGTGTATGACTGACATCTTAAAGTGACACTTCAATACTGTATGTGTTCGAGGGTGCGTTCAGTGGACTGAATGTTTGCTACATTCCTGCTATGTGGCGAGTCTCTGGCACTGTTATTTCGGAGGTCGCAAGCTGAAAAGTTTGGTAACCGCTCTGTTACAGCACCAACATATGTGGTTATATCAATACCATCATCTTGTGCATGTGTTCAGCTCAAACACAATCTGCAGTAGTAAAGCACAAGCGATTGCTTGTTGTTCATAGTCCTGTGAATGTTGTTCACCCCACAGATATTATGTAACCTGCCATTCAGTCCACTGTTGTTTGCGTTCTTTTAACGTAAAGTAAACGTTACACCATCCTGAACGCTGCCTGAATTTCTCCCACACCTAAAGCCTCTCTCCACTACACCTACAGCTCTCAGTAGGCTCATACCATTCTCAGTCCTCCACCTATACAGCCTACACGTGTGGACAGTTGTGTTTCAAACATCAAAATCAATGTGCTATGATGCAATCAAGCTATGATGCTTTAATGCACAGTAGTCATAGAAATCTCAGCTACCACTATTCTGTGATGCCGTGTTAATGGCATGGCACATGTGTGGTACTTTTTAGTTTGAGCTATCATTTCTGAGCTATATTCGTAATCTATCCAGTCTGTTCTTTCTCCCCCGTCTCTTCAAGGTGGTGAGAACCATCGGCCTGCGTGAGGTCTGGTATTTTGGCCTGCAGTTTGTCGACAACAAAGGGACCTTAACATGGCTGAACTTTGATAAAAAGGTAACATTTAGAGTACATTCATCCCACACAATTTTAACAAATGGTGGCTTTGTTCTTGAATGTGTTCCTGTGTTTACACAGTTTCAAACACACATTATGACCTATGGAGGATTATAGGCATAACACCAAAATTCCAAATACATAAGTCTAAAAAATATTAGTTCTGTTCCTTTCCTTTCCTCTTCTCTCTTCTTGCCTCTTCTCTTCTCTGCAGGTGGCAGCCCAGGACGTTAAGAAGGATAACCCCTTGCAATTTAAGTTCCGGGCCAAGTTCTACCCCGAGGACGTAACTGAAGAACTGATCCAGGATATCACCCAGAAGCACTTCTTCCTACAAGTGAAGGAGGGCATTCTGGGGGACGAGGTCTACTGTCCTCCTGAAACCGCTGTGCTTCTGGCTTCCTACGCTGTCCAGGCCAAGTTTGGGGACTACAATAAGTTGGTTCACCAGCCAGGTTACCTGACCTCTGAGCGCCTACTGCCCAAGAGGTGAGTGAATATAGGAGGCGGGATGGTCTACATTCCAGTGATTAGGGTGGTCATATCTCACCCAAAAGGCTGTGTGTTTGATCCCCAGAGACCTACCTGTAATCAAAAAAATTAAGTGTTGGATTTACTTAATCAACTGGTGTCAACAGGTTCCACACGTGCTTGTTACCTAGTTTTTAAAGGCATAACAACCATATTTTCTACAATATAGGATTATGTAGATTTAGCATAATCGTAATGTGTAAATGTTATATAATGCAAGTAAGTTACATTTATTTGAAGTGCTGATGTTAAATGTATTTAAGTCTAATGAATTAAATCAATGTATGAATGGATGGGACATCTTATTTAAAAAGACTAGATAAAACAATACAACACAGTGAACTATACTGAAAATCTTTTATTTGGATTCCAACTACACATGTAGTATATAAAAGTATAAAACTTGTAAAATCAGGTTAAAAAACCAGGCTTGCAAATTAGCAATTAGCTAAAACAGCTCTCCTTTGGATTTTTTGTCATTACACAAAATACTATTCAAATAAACTTTAAGTGGACATTTAAAAAACATTTTTAATCTCTAGACTTCATAAAATGTTGAAACCTAGCCAAGCCCCTAAAAAAAAAAAACTACACAATCAGACACAATCAGGTGGCCCCATCTGTTGTCAAAACAAGATAGTGCGTTTGAACCCTAAGAGGATGGATATTGAAGGTTGTCACTACACTTGCATGTCCACTTCACATAATCTTTGATAAGGCCTGGCTATATTAACATTTCCAAAATAGAAAACAGTTGTTTAATAGCTTAACCCTCATGGTCAAAATGACACAAATCACTAGCTCTTTGTGGCAGATAGAAGGAGATAAACATAATTCTACAGCTTACACAGACATATGATGTGCACTGCTGGCACAAAGTGTGAGTTTGAAACCCAAGAACAATAGGAGGGTTAAAAGGCACACAAAAAAAAAACACATAAAGAAATAATTAATGAATAAATTAACAAAATCATACACAATCAGATGGCGCCCTCTGGTAGCATAACTCGATAAAATTAAGGGCACCACAATGGTTAAGTAACATTTTAAATGTACTTAACCATACAGTCATATAACACTGAAGATGTATGGGACAGGAAATGCCAACAATAGCCAAAACGAACGGCTACATATGACGCTCCAGTGTACTAGAGTTCCAGCAGTTCATTCTTCAGTACCTGCATTTTGTGTGACAGCTTCAAACATAATCTTTTGCAGAACTTCGAGCTTTTTGGGTAGCTCAAGCCCAGACAGTACATCAGGCCAAACACACAAGCACATGCTGCAAGTTCCTGCAGCACCTCTACACCCTCTGTTATGATGCTGACAGTCTCAAGAGGTCCATGGCCTCAGCTCCTTCCTTTTTGATCCCGATTCCAATCAATTGGGGTCAATGTCCTTAATAGTAATTAAAACACACAATGCAATTCAACTCCATATCATGATGATTCCAACTAAGAAGTAAAATTGTCCTAGAATGCACACCATTATTTTATACATTTTATACCTGGTGTAAGTAATTGCTACAATGTCTTTGCTATGAAGTACCGGTATTTGTTGTATATAGTACAATGTCAGGGTACTAGTTAATAGTTACATCACAATTTTATGACACATTTTCCTGACACATTTTCCTCAATTCCAAACTGTTTAGACCTTTTCAATTCAGGTTTTATCACTTGTATATTCATCAAGTAGCCACATTTTCCTACATTTCCATTCAGTAAAACTGCTTTGATGAAAATTTTATAAAGCTAACAGTACATGACAAAGTCAAGCTCATAATGAAACCAAAAGCATTTTAGTAAAGTGACATTTTTAATATAAAGTTAAAATAATTTAAATATGTATAACAAATTAACATAATACTTTATTCATATGACAATTGATCAACAATAAAATGGGTATAACTTCCACCCCTCCATAGTAACTTACCAATTATTCCTTCATGAGACACTCAGGATCTTCACTTAGGTACACCAGGATGCATCTCCTTTTCATTTCAAGTTGGATTCTGCAAAATAAACAAATGGTGATGACAAATAGAAATATAATTTTAAACTAATAGTTTAATATTTCATTTTGCATAAATGGGCCAGCTTACGAGACCTTGTAGACAGAGAAAGTAATAGGTTTGAATTGAGTAACAGACTAGTGAGAGCAAGCAAGAGATATAGAGATTGAAGCAGTTCAATACTAGCGGGTGTCGTTTCCCATGTGAAAAGCCCACGTTTATACCCGTCGTTACTGTAATAACATGGTTGCTTAATACTTGTCCATGCACAGTGACTTTAAAACCAGATGAGATACATGCAGATGTTCGATAATATCAACCACACCACACCTCAATGGCCAACTGCACTACACACACGTGCTTTCGTCCAAATAGGCACCTGGAGTTGAGTACAGTAGCCAACTGATTCAAATATTACAAGTCTCTTATATATAGTGTAGGTGCAAGTAAACACTCACATAGAAGAGAAAAACATTTTTACGTTAGCAAGTATCATACCAGTACTGTAGCCTACCACCAAATAGGCAATACATTTTAAATTTTAAAATAAAGTTGTGCAATTAAAACAATTCTACAATTAACATATAGGTTGATAGATAATGTATGCCTAGATATATGATTAAATAAAAATGGACATACATTAGGAATGATTATTATTATTATTTATCACACCATTCACCTTACCGTGAAAATTGAATCTTCTCTACACCTGTTGTTCAATTCCATTTGGTTACGCGATTTATACAACACACTTAAATAAAGTCAAGACACACTTTTTAGATAGATTCCAAAGGTACCACTATTAAGTATTTTCAGCATAAGTATGTTACAATGCATTACTAAACACAATATCATACTTTTATTTGAACATAAAGCCATAAAATAATATAAACAGCACCCTGAAATCATTTTTAAGAGTGTGTAAGCATCCTTATGCCTATATACCTAACATGTCATTGTAACCTGTAAGTCACTATCCATAAAAAACATCTGCTAATATGATCTGATTGTAATAAATTGAACTAGACATCTTCTTAGACCCAAGGTGGGCAGGCATCCTGCAAATGTGTGGGTTAAACAAACACTGCCTTGAGTGCCCTTGAGCAAACCATCTCACACATGCGAGTATCTCTTTTCTGTGAGAAAAGAAGATCTACTGTATGTGTCCATCAATGTACGCTAACAGATTCTTGTTACATAACTTAACAACACAAAAATTAAATGTCATGTTAAATGTCATGTTTTTAGCACAGA
The DNA here is from genome assembly GCA_027564795.1 of Aphredoderus sayanus. Taxonomy (NCBI): domain Eukaryota; kingdom Metazoa; phylum Chordata; class Actinopteri; order Percopsiformes; family Aphredoderidae; genus Aphredoderus; species Aphredoderus sayanus. Next base: position 43,834 of record JAODUG010018404.1, read on the forward strand.
TGGCTACAGAATCATCCTGTTACACTGGGAAATCGTCCAGCTTAATGGATAGTGTACCAGTCATACCATTCAAGCTGTTAGTCTCTCAATTGTTTACCCTCATTTGTTCTGGTACACATTTGCCAGTAGCAAGGCAGGACATACAGTGGCTGCAATAAAGGATACGCTGTATGCCGTGTATTTGTTTGATTTTGTACACCTGTGTATGCTGAGTGTATGGTACATGATAGCCTTTCTGTCAACTCAGAGTGCAGGACCAACATAAGCTCTCCAAGGAACAGTGGGAGGATCGTATCCAGGTTTGGCACGAGGAGCACAGGTCCACACTAAAGTGAGTTTGGGTTGATAAAGTAAAAATAAACATGTAATCTACATTGATATCACACACATATAGTACACATACGCCACACAAGCCTTTCGTCTGCCATGATGCTTTACAATGCCACAATTTAACATTATTAACCTATATTATTTATTTAATTGGTCACAGTATATCATTCTAATAAACAACGAGATAGTTTCATAAATTGCTTGATTGTTGTTTACTTTGTATTGAATTGTCCTGCACAGGGAAGATTCCATGTTGGAGTACTTGAAGATCACCCAGGACCTGGAGATGTATGGGGTCAACTACTTTGAGATCAAGAACAGGAAGGGAACAGACCTGTGGCTGGGCGTGGATGCACTGGGACTGAACATCTATGAGACTGACGACAAGTAAATGAGATTGAAACTGAGATTATAACCAATGCAATCTGATTCATTATTTTAAAGATGCATGGGATCATTTAGCAGATGAGTGCACCATCACTAACTCTATTCTACTTTTGATTAAATGTGTCATATTAAATGTTTTATTGCAGCAGATGATTTCCACCAATCTATGGATAGATATTTGTGGGAAACAATTATATCAGTAACCGAAGGCTCTCATGTTGTCCTCTTGGTCTCATTTGGGCCTGGGAGGACACATTACAGTACTCACAGAAACGTAAAGTTAATATTATATTATAAAAATCCCTATGCATCTTTAATCTATTCATCCATCCATCCATGCTCAACCGCTTATCCGAGGTCGGGTCGTGGGGGCAGCAGCACCAGCAGGAAAGCCCAGACATCCCTTTCCCGGGCTACATTAGCCAGCTCTGACTGGGGGAATCTGAGGCGTTCCCAGGCCAGTGTGGAGATATAATCTCTCCACCTTGTCCTGGGTCTTCCCCGAGGCCTCTTCCCAGTTGGACGTGCCTGGAACACCTCCTTAGGAAGGCGCAATCTATTTTTTTATATCTAAGATGATCAAAATGTTCCCCTCTCCCTCCAGCAAAGTTAAATACAGGTCATACACACATTCCCTTTCAGGGATTTCCCCCATGTCGTCTACCATCAGCCTAGCTTTGTGTATGGTAATATAAACAGTAACATCTCACTCCAAACTCAGTCGACAGACCAGCAGTCATTGACCCCTTCTTACCTGTCTCCAGTGTGCTAACATGTTTTACCGCCTGGCAGCTATTTTTGAGAGGCCATTGACCTAATTCCCTTCAATAATAATAATGTGTCAATAAGCAAAACACTCACAGTGGATCAGTTGTTATACTGACCACAACATATATTTGTAGATTTGTTTAGAAAATAAACTAGTGGTAATTCCAATTAGTGTTAATTAATTATTTTATTAACATAATGTTTAGCCCGTCAATAAGCTGTTGACTGCTATCTTTCAGATTGACCCCAAAGATTGGATTTCCCTGGAGTGAAATTAGGAACATTTCTTTTAATGATAAGAAGTTCATCATCAAACCTATTGACAAGAAAGCGCCTGTAAGTTTTTAAAAGTTTCATTTCAGTTTCAAGACACACACACACACACACACACACACACACACAACTGTGTGTAAGCGGGTGGAGCAATTGGACTAATCAAACAAGTATACAATATTGATTAAATTTGTGTGACGTGTCATATGTCAACAGTTTATTGGCAATGTGACTTTTCCTACCTTTTAATCCTCCATCTTGGAAGTAATGTCTTTAACAATACTTATAACCCACGATTGTGTTGTAGGACTTCATTTTCTACGCTCCTAGGCTACGCATCAACAAGTGCATCTTGCAGCTGTGCATGGGAAATCATGAGCTGTACATGCGCCGGCGGAAGACTGACAGCATAGAAGTGCAGCAGATGAAGGCCCAGGCCAAAGAGGAGAAGAAACAGAAACAAATGGAAAGGTGAGGACTAGTCGGGGTGTTGCTGTATGTGGTTGTGACCTGTGAGGCTGTTTTTGTTGTTTTGCCATTCCCCAAGTGATGTAAGACGTGAGCTCTGCACATTCAAGAGCTCATCCCAGTCACCTGTCCTCCTCCAGGGATCAGCTGGAGAATGAGAAGAGGAGGCGAGAGGCCATACAGAAGGAGAAGGAACAGATGGAGAGAGAAAAGCAGGAGATGATAATGAGGCTCCAGCAGTTTGAAGAGACCACCAAAAGAGCAGAGAGAGGTAGGTACACTCACACACATACACACACATACAAACACACACACACACACACACACACACACACACACACACAGACACACACACA
>JAODUG010018405.1:0-11614 GCA_027564795.1 Aphredoderus sayanus
CCTTTTTTACCCAGGAGGTTTTTAATGGTAGTTTTTCTTTGCCCGGGAAGAGGAGCAGGTTCAGGGAGTGTTGTTTGTGTTGTGTTTGTTTGTTTGTTTGTTTGTTTGTTTGATACCTTGTGAAATATTTGCTTGTAAAGCCCTTTAAGACTGTAATGTGATTAAGGCTATACAAATAAAATTGACTTGACTTGACTTGACATGATTTGAACATAACGTTCTTGAGAATGATTAAACGATTTAGAAGAAACGATACTGGAAAGGTTTATTCCATTTGAAGTACATCAAGTAGGCTACTTGTTACTGATAACTGTTAATTCATTCCTGTCAGGTGAACGAGTACCTGAAAGACGTCATCACACAGGAGCAGAGGAAGAGAGAGACCCAGGGCACTGACCCTGCTGGGAGCCCTAGGGTGAGGGTTTCTTCTCTTGTTTGTCTTCCTCTCCTCACACGTATTCTCTTCTCTTCTCCTATCATCTTTTATTTTCTTCTTATTTTTTCTTTTCTCTACCTAAGGTATGCATACATTCCTACCCTCTCTCTCTCTGCCCTTTCTTGCTCCTCTCTTATTGGGAGTCCTTCACAAAGTACTGTTGACATACAGTATACAGTATAAGTCCTCTGCTCCTGCTAATGGGTTTACTGTAAGAGAATGTGATTGACAGCTATTAGCTTCGCCCCTGTCCGAGCCTCAAGTTGTCTGTCACTCAAATATTTGCATCCACTTTCATAAATAAATTAGCCTTAGCCCAGACATTAAACTGTATTCAAGTGAAATCAACACATTTTGCCATTAGACACGGTCTAATCTGCATTAAATAATTGAGAAAAATAGACAAATTGCAAATGGTGTCATGTACTGGGGGTGTGACAGAAACTGTCATACTGTCTTCATTGCAAGGTCAGTGCAAAATCAATGTCCTGCTTTGTTATCATACACACACAGACATTGTCTGCACACAGAGGTCAGCAGTGGTCTAATTAGGACAGCAGTGGTTTATCTTGTGGTCACACAGGTTCATTGGCCTGCCTGCCTGGGACCATTATGGGCCGTGTTATATAACTACACTCTCCTCTCCCATGCCAAAGATGTCACTGGTTCGGAATATGTGTGGGTGAGTGAGTAAGCCTGAGTGTGAGAGAGAGTTAAGGTCCTAGAATGTGTGTGTGTAGGGGGAAGGAGGGTACGTACATCTGTCTCAGTCTCGTACTTAATAAAGTCATCTTTATTGTCCTCCCACATTATGGATTGCCGTGGCAGTGCAGTGTTGCCGTGGCATCCACTCTCCCACCTCCCATCCCCACCATCATGTTGCATCAGCACAACTGGCAGAATAGAGAAGTTACGGTGTCACCTCAGTTCCTGTTCCCCCTTCGCCTAATCTACATATTTATATTATATTATTCTTTTATTTATATTTAACATGTCAGTCAAGACTATAAAACTCTCGTCATGGGAATGGTTGCGTACGTGTGATGGCTGACAAGTACCATCAGTCTAGATGGGAGGAGCATGCTGATTGGACTAGACCATTAGTTTAATCAAGTGGGGGGGAGGTTGCTCATAGTTCCTCCAGTTAGGTTTTTTGCAGTACAGTATATGCCTTCTTTCTCCCCTGAATTTTGAGTATGGACTGGCCGGCTGGCCTTGATTATATAGCTCTGAATTTAAAATATTGCAAAATAAAAAGCATATTTTCTTCACCTTTACCTGCTACAAAATATTATGATACAAAAATGAATTACTATGAATATTACGTTTTTAGAAAGTAGGACTGTACTCCCCTCAACTGTTATGGCCCATACAAGCTAGTCTGGCAGTTGTCTTAGGTTGTTGTGCAAGACATTTCTGTCCAGTCAGAATGTCTGAAAGGTCTAAGGTTCACAGTATTTCTCCGTATTTCTCAGTATTTCTAATATATTTTCCTATAGGGCATCACAAGGTATTGGGTTGTCACATTTGCCCATCTTTCCTATCAAACTGTTCCCTCCTGTCTTCTCATCTGTTCCCTTATGTCTTCCTCCAGTCTAGCTCCTTTCCTTAGCTTTTCCCCTATCTTCAGCCCACAATACTGGATGCTGACCAGGGCTGTGTTGTGTTTGTATTGGCAAGGCACATGCGATGCTGCCAGGAGGCATCAATATGCTCACTGTGACTTGAGGTGTGTCTGTGGCAGATGGAGGAGCTCAACACGAAGTAGAGCATGTGTGCGCCATTTTGGATATTCCAGCACTACGACGACAAGCCAGATATGATGCTCGCACAGCAGCAGGACAGCCTCTGTTTCGCCGACACGAAACGACTCTGTGGACGAGGAACAGAGACTGCATGGAATTTTAATGGGGATATGGACTCCTACAGCTTATAATCAGTCCCCCATCTTTCTCACTCCCCTCCTTCGTTTTCTCTTGTCTCTCCACTTGTGCTTTAACCACGCCTGGTGTTCTCCCTGCAGCACATGACTTTACCACACCGAGGTCTGTGCCTTTCAGCCCCCCTGCCACCACAGGAAGTCACAGGTTATTCCAGGCAGCGCAACATGGCACAACACCTTCTGTCCGACTGTGCTATAGAGAAGGGGATACCGAGAATGTAATCCTGCTGAGTGATGGAACAGAGAACAGAGCAGTGTGTGTATACACAACATGAATCTGTACTGTATGTTAAACTATGCATTCATAATTCATAATGGTTCATACAGTATGTGTGTGTGTGTGTGTGTGTGTGTGTGTGCGTGAACTCCTTTGATGGTAATGTGACAAGTCAGTGTGCAGACACAGCACTGTACAGTATACCTCATGCACACATGCTGCCACACAGAAGCACTCTCATGCTCACACACTAGTGGTAGCGCTGGGATAGACCCAAGGAAACAAATCCATGTCTCTCAGGCACATAATCCTGCCCTTAGCTAAACTCATAAATGAAAGCCGTCAGTGTACAGACCAAGCGGCAATCTCCGGTGCTGAAAAATGAATAAAAAGCCTAAGTGCCAAAATCTGCAGTTCCTTGAATTGCCACTTGAAGCTGGCTCCAGAAGCAAATCAATCCTCATAGACCCCTATGTTAAAATGTCCAATTTTACAGCAAACATAAAAAACGGTTTTGGTCTCTATAGCTACATTCCACATTCATAACAACTGAATGTTTATATATATCATCAGTTGAAAATATATTAAGCCATACATTACTGTAATCCCATTTTTATGGATAGGCGGGAGTTATAGGCAGAGTATGGTGACAGCCAGAGCCAGCAGAGCTTGAGCTTCCAACCCATTTGTTGGAGAATATATGAGTGACATCAAGAAGGGTTTGTCCATTTATAGACTCAATGGCATTCCTGATAGTCTGTAATTTGTACCATGATTATAGCCCCAGCATTTCTATACCCCATCTCAGTCTAGTTTGATATGTAGTTAAATGTTTAGTTAGCCTAGCTTATATTACAATATGACTTAGTATTCGGATACTTAGGATAAGTAATATTGTCTAGAAGGTTTCAGTTAGTGTTATACAGTAAGAACACACTTCTTCTGTAACACAGCATTAAATTACAGTATGTGAAAAGTGGGGCAAATGAATAGACAGTGTATAGTGTGTTTCATAAGCAAGTTATGTAGCTGAGGAAGACTTGCTTTGATGGGGGTGTGGCCAAGAGTGCAACCAGGTGCTTTAGTGAAAAACAGCCACCGAAATGCAAGGTTGGTGTGGGATTATGTGATGTGTGTGTGCTTGTCCATGGAAGAGTGTGAGCTGTGTAGGCTCTGACATTCCTTACTGTATATTCACCATGCGTACACATACACACACACGCACACACGTGCGATGTTGTGCCTCTCCCTCTTGGCAATGTGACCATGCTACAACCTCTTCCCTGGCAGGCTGTTTGTGCCTGGCAGTGTGTGTCCCTGTCACACAGCCACATAACCCTATCAGCACAGTGCTGTGGGCGGAGTCACTTGGGTCCTTATGGGCTTGTGTGCACAAGCACAAAGATCAACGTGGGAATACACTGTGAAAAAAAGTGTTTGTTGTTCATCCCGTCTCTGTTAAGTACTGGGTTATCTTGTTAAAATGTAATATGAATGTTATATTAATATTACTAGTGTGTGGATGCAGATGTAAACACTGCAGTGTGTCTACTTTGTGTGTGTGTGTGTGTGTGTGTGTGTGTGTGTCAGCCACTGTACTGTTGTCTGCATAAAGAGCAGAGTTAGAGCACTGCATAAATGCAGTGTTAGGACAGAAGGGATGGAGTTTGGAGGACTAATCCGTTTAGGTAGAAAAGCTAAGCCACAGCTCAATTTGAAATGTCTGGCTTGAGAGGACGTACTTTGATGGTAAAGAGAGCGAGTTGAGGCTGATTGAAGTTGGAATGGCTGCAGTATGTTCAAATATACTGGTTGTACTAAAAAATCCTGTTGAAATAAAACCCTGCTAAAAAAATCATCGGTAACGTTTATTAAGTTTATGTTCATCCATAAATTGGATTCTTCATCTCACAGTTCAACCTGTGACAAGTGGACCAGTCACAAAATCTTGTCTATGGTATTTACCTATTAGCATAACAAGAGTATCACTGTCATACGATGATAGCATTTTCAAAGTCAATGCAAAATTGATTAAGCTGATCAAGAGATGGCTGGTAGCCTATATTAGATTATTTCACTTACACAGCTCCATAGAATATCCCTTTGCACGCTTCCAAAACAGACAGAGTTAAAGAGCTGAGGTGACTTAAATAAATTGCCATTCAAAGAAAATGTGAGCCTTCTTTCTTTATTATTTTTTTTATTTACACACAAAGCTGAAGTCTGACTCATTCACTTTTGACCCTTCCTATTAGCAGTAGTGACAACGTGTCTGAGTCTTTGATTCCTGATGGTAGTGTAGAATCCATTAATAACTGAATGATTTCATTGTCAGTGGAAAGCAGGGCTGACACTTTGTTGCATATGTTGCCTTACAGATAGTCTTCTAAGTGATAAATAACATGTAGTTAAATGCTCAAGGATAATAAAGGACAAATTGATATTGCCATGTCAAGTGATACTGTATGGGTTTGACTTGCTAGATTGTAGATACGCAGTGTTCAGTCATCTTTAACAGATATACATTCAGTCCTGTATGTCTACTGAAAAGTATGTATTTGTGTTGGCGTTTTTGCATTTTAACTAACATGTTTTTATTGAACACACAGTCCACTTCCATTCCACTAACATACAGGTTTCTCCTATTGAGGTCTGTGCATGCAATGGGAGCCCGTATAACTAACAAACTAATGTTTCCACTGTTGTTTTCTCTGTTTCCATGGTGCTGCAGTCGCCAACCAAGTGGTACATGAAGCTTGTGCCTGTAAGTCAGCTAGCCAGCGCTTTGCTATTCCCTCATCTGTGTATCCACAGTGACCATCTGTCTCCTTCCCTCCTTCAGATGGTGCCTGTGTCTCCCTTGATCACTCCTGGCTGTCTCTCTCTCACTCACCTCTATTTGTTTGCCCAGATCTCACTTGTGGTTGTCTATCTTCTCCCCCACCATCTTTCTCACTCTCTCCATCCTAACACTCCCTTCTCTGTTATGTCTGCCATCATTTTGTCACACATGCACATCATCTGATTTCTCTCTCACACACACACACACACACACACACACATGATTTAATGTAGAACAAAATATAAGGTTTTATCATTTATACAGGATGTTTTAGTAGAGCCCTATCAGCCCTTATTACTCACAGATGTTACATTGTTAAAGTTTAGTTGAACTTTGACATTGATATTGAGCTTTAGGATGTTAAAGAAATTACACAGTAAACATTATTTAAATTAGTTTTTTTGTTGTTTGATTGTTGTCATTGTTGTTGTTGTTGTTGATCACAATTGGGTTTAATCGCTCCTAAAAATAATTCATATACCTCCATGCAGAAGATTTTTCAGTTAAATTGATCTCACTGCAGTTGTGATACAGTGGATGGTAACAAACTGTACAGTTCCACATAGTTAGACATAGTGTCAGGTTATTGTGTGACAAATCTTCCAATATGTTCTCCTAACATAGGATAGGAAAACACTTACTTTCTTGTTAGTTTATTTATTTGTCATCCAGACACTCTGTGAATCTTTCTTGGCTAATGCTAAATCTTTTTTTCATGTTTATGATAATGTACGGTAACGCCTGTATTTTGTATTCTGACACTCAAAATGCAAAAAACGGTGGGCTCAGTGAGAATAACATGGAATAAATAAATAAAACAATTTCAGTCATTTTACTGGACTTGTATTTGCAAGCTGGCACAGTTCAGTCTAGATGGGGGTCCTTGCCATGAAAAGGATTTAAAGTCCCAGAGTTGATGCTTAAGTTTGATTCCTTCCTCCTTACAGACTTATACAGCACACACAATATGGATCTACAGTACAGTATATCTTCCTCACATTATTTTACGGCAGCGCTGTATCAATGCATTCCCTTCCTAGTGTTGGTTAAAGCTTACCATGGCACTCATAGGCCCACATACACAAGCTGCTATGGTCTGTTACTGCAGGCACGCTACAGGAAGGACCAGGCATCAGTCCAGCTAACCCCTTGGATCCCTCCCGTGGACAACCTTCTGAAGGACACCACTGACGGCTCGGCCCTAGGAGCCCTGCTTCACTTCTACTGCCCTCAGATCCTCCCATTGGACGGTAAGCAGCAGATGGAGGGAGGTGGGGTTGAATTTGTGGATGGAAGAGAGAAGAAACTGGGTATTGTGTTGGGTAGTGGTTAGTGTGTGTGTGTGTGTGTGTGTGTGTGTGTGTGTGTGTGTGTGTGAGTCAGAAGAGATCTAAATATATTTACCTTTTCAGTCCCTTAAATGGGGGTGTGTGATTGTTAATGTGTGAGTGAATAATGATTAACCAAGTCAGCAGGCTAGATGACAAGCACCCAATGTATTGATGAGAGCTCACAGTTGCTGCTAATGAAATCAGTACTTGATGAAGTCTCTTGTCACTCAGCAGACATACATGCGGAGCCGTCTAACCGACGCATAGATAAACGTTGTTTTCTCTAGTTCGAACATATTATCACATCCTTTGTCCCTGTGATTGGCCGATGTGATTGGTCAACCACTTGTAGGCCTTAAATACCTCAACACTCTACGTCATTGTATTTACCGCCACAGACTGTACTGCCTTTCCACGTATCGGCAACACAGGCCCTCCAAAAGGCACCATAGATGTGTTAAATCCGAAACAGTGTCACGTCTGAATACTGTACAAGCAAGAGTCCTTGACAGGACTTTCAGCTAGCCATGGCTCCCTATGTCTTCCCAGATGTGTGCCTGAAGGACAACATGTCTCTGGCAGACAGCCTCTACAACCTGCAGCTAATTAAAGACTTCTGTAAGGAAAACCTCAACAACTGCTGCCTCTTCACCTTGGAAGACATGCTCTACGCATCCTCTACTGTCAAGGTACTGGACCATTAATACCTCACCAGACCTCATAATAGTGTAACTGAGCTTTGTGCCTTTGTATTGTTTCACGACGCTGGCCCATGATGGACGCTGGTCCATGATAAATGATAATATCAAAGTAAATGTGAGAGACATTTAATGATATTAAGTGAGCAGTGAGCACAAGCTAATGGTTAATTTAAAAAAATACTCTGTACAATATGTTGGTTTTTTGAATAGTAGCCTTCATTAACGTCTTTTCCTAATCATTTTGTAGTGATGGTATGATACTATGATTAGAAACAGTCAGTGGATGGTCAGTATAATGGTCTGGTGTGAGAGGGTTGAGTCATGTAGTGGAATACTGTACACTTTGTGCTCACCAGCTATAGTCAACATTTACTTTCCGTGTATCAAGGAGAAACTTGTAGTTCCTTTTTCGTTTTTCTGAATTTATTTCTTTATTTATTCCTGTTTTCCTCTCCTTTTTCTTGTTCTCTCTTCTATATTTGACTAAAATGTAAATGGGTGCATGGTAACAGCACAGACTCACCCTGTTAGAGATGTAAATAGGGCATGGCTGTACCCTAGATTCACTGTCTACCCTTCTCTTGCTGTTTGGAAACATAGTTACTTAGGCTGCATTCGTTCAGCCGCATATCATGCATAAGGGAAGTGTGTGTGTGTGTGTGTGTGTGTGTGTGTGTGTGTGTGTGTGTGTGTGTGTGTGTGTGTGTGCGTGCGTGCGTGCGTGCGTGTGTGTGTGCGCGCGTGTGTGCATGTGACAGTAAATCCCAAGATCTTTGGCAAATAGAAGCCCTTTTTTATCATCAATCTATCTATCAGCTATGTTCCTGCACAGTTGTCCTGCACTGGTGTGTCTGACAGAAGGGATGCATATCTCCAAGCAGGACATTTATAGAGAGCTGGTTAAATGGAATAACCTTGACCCAGATTCCAGAATCAACCTTAATAGCAGTACATTGTAGTTCTTCATACTAATGGAGTAATTTGGTTAGATTCACATACATATAGATATACCTTACATACATAAATCCCTCAAAGGCTCATCTTTCCGCTGGTAGAAGGTAGAGAGTCTCACTAAAGGATACTCACTACAAACTATTAGATGAAGCAGGGAGGAAATGACAATAACTATGAAAGCAGGCAAGGCAGAAGTAGGCGGTAAGAGACAATAGGAATATAGAGAATGGATAAAAAAAGGCGCCTATTGGCAGGACCACACATGTCCTGGCTCACAACATACATACTGTACACACACACACACACACACACACACCATGTATCCATGTATCTTCACAAACACCAATCCCACTGGCTTCTCACACATTTACTGTGTAAATTGATGTTCCTCCACAACATTTTTTGGTGGTACAAGCATTTATAAATAGAATATATAGTAGTAGTTTGTATTTAGTATTTATTATAGTATTTGTTTGTATTTATATATGTACTGTAGTAGTAGTTTAGCATTTAACATTATGTTATATTAGCATTAGTATAAAGTATTTATAATATTACATTACATTATTCAGTGTATTAGTAGATAATACTGGCCTGTAATGCTTATTCCTACTGTATTTTAACTGCCCAGACAGCAATAGAATATATTACCCATGGCAATTCTTTCATAATGGGAACCAAGCTAGTAAATCACGTCAACTCTCGGCCATTTACCCGCTCTTCGTTTAATTACTTTGCATTGGATCTAAATTGCCATCTGTGGATCCATCACACGGAAGCTACATTTATGAGCTCGTGGGGCTTTCTCTGACTTTTGCGTTGATTTAGCGTTAGGTTTGTAGCAGACATGCCTCAAGGAAAGCAATTAGCACTCTTTGTTTATGACTCTGTACAATATGTCTCTCAGTCAGATGCTCAGTTATTTGCAGTCACACAGTGGCATGTTTATTTAGTCCCGAATTAGGCTACCATCTTGTTGAGCAGTTGCATACAGCATGTTAATCTTGTCTTATTTCAAATACTTAAAACAATAAAATGACAATGGCATGACAGTGACAATGTAGAAAACATACCAAACACCCAAAAAGCCTTATATGACGTACTGAATACACATATTCGTGCCTGAATTGTAGAAGCTTAGATTGGATCTTGCCAATCTTAAGTGGGTCAATTATTGTGATTTTTTTTTGAGTATATAGGCTCAAATATAGGGCTACGTGTCATTGCAGTGTAATTATGTGAACCATGAGTATGGGCACTTTTGGAAATGTTTTCATCAGCCATCCTGTGTTTATACTAGCCAACCATGATGGCAACAGATCAGGAGAAAGCTTTACAGATAAGTCTGGCTGGCTGCTAAAGCTAGCTTAATCAACCCTCTGCGTGTGTGTGTGTGTGTGTGTGTGTGTGTGTGTGTGTGTGTGTGTGTGTGTGTACGCGCACGCTCTTTCTCTGTCCAGAGAAGGGGGGTTGGGCTCTGTTGTGAGCATCTATGCTGAGTGGATTACCTCCACTCCACTCCACCCCCAACTCAGCTTTGTTCAAATAAGCACCAGTCAGCTCTAGGACGACACCCTCGGACACTCACCAATTTCCAATCTCGTAGATCTGGCAGGGCAGCATGCCTGGCACCCCATGGGGTGGCTCAGGAGTTGCCAGCACTGGCGTGGTGTGGGGGGTGGAGGACAGGAGTGTGTGTGTCTGTGTGTATCTAGTGATATTAATAAAAGATGCGCACATACATAATATTACAGTGAGGTAGCACAATGAACAGATTGGTGAAGTGCGAAGAAATGAGAGGTTGGTCTGATAACATCACACCATCTGGGCAAAAGGCTGGAGAGCCTCTCTCTCTCTCTCTCTGTCTCTCTCTCTCTCTCTCTCTCTCTCTCTCTCTCTCACTCACACACACTCAAACACACCCACAGAAGACGATGCCTTAAACCCTGAGTACAACTAGAGGTAACTAGTTATCTGCTACATGTTGGTGCTGTTAGTGGATATCATCCATCCAATAACTGTAAAAAGCAGTTTGTGCTGAAACAGTTGTTTTTGTAGTGACAACAAGCTCATTTGAATTGATGATGCTCATGTTTTGACTTTCTAGAGAATATAGAGTATGCTAATAGAGGTGGAAGGCAGCTTTGTTTCGTGTTCAAAGTCATCTGTGAAAGATATCAGCAGTACAATTATTGTTACTGCTACAGGGTTCTGATGCTCTGCATGAATGCAAGCTGGATAAATAGTCTCCCATCGTTTTTAAAGGCGCCCTATAGTGTCATTGTAGGCCTGTCCCGGTGTTATTAGCTACCTCTGCCTCTCCCAGCGTGCTTTTATTGAGGTGCAGTGGAAGAGACGTACTGCTGAGGAGGCGGATCACCCGCTCTGTTTTAGCGCTGAGCCAGGGAACATTGTCTTTGTCTGGGGACCGTAGTAAACTAGAGGGGTGACCGCTTCCTCAAGGTTAGTCCTGATGCATTGCACATGCATATGAGCGCATGTGTGGTCTTTGTCATGTGGGTTAGTGGCTCAATGACAGGTAGCTTCTGGCTTCAGCTGTTAAAGGCAGAAGCATTAGAATCATTTATTTTAGTATGATGTATAAATTAATGTATGATGGTTAAAAATCAAAGTCAAAATATGTTTCTTTATAATTTATGTATCATACGATTGTGAGACCAGGTCCTTGTTTATATGGCACATTCAAATGTACAGTATAGTCTCTGTTGTGCAGACAGTATACTCAGGAAGCTCGACCACCCACTGTATGTTGACCTGTTTTCTGGCCAAGGCACAGATTGAACAATTGCTAAAATCCCTGCAGCTCTAACCTGATCTGTAATACAGGTGATTGAGGCTATATTGGCTTGCCTTCCTGGTTTCTATACCCACATTTCAAATTATGCTAATTGTCCTGCCACAGCCAATGGTATCTTCATGTTAAATCACATTAGCATTTCATAAGGTGAAATGTCTTGATGTGACATTATGGGTACTGAATTATTGATAATTCACTTTAGTGCACTGTACCTCACCCAAAAAACTGTATGTAGAAGTGAGATTGGCCAAATGTAGAACCATTGTTATAGTAAACAGTATTAAAGATATACCTCATATTTACCTGTGTTAACAGAGACCCCTAGTGAGCAACATGGTACACTGCATGTGTGTGGTCTTCATGCCATGCCTTA
>JAODUG010018405.1:11714-22280 GCA_027564795.1 Aphredoderus sayanus
AAACCATCATTTGTCAAACCAAGAGTTCTGGATAATGAAGGCACAGGTAAGCTTTTCAAGTACAGTTGTATATGATGAGATAATCTCACTAGGAAGTACATTTCTCCTTAATATTGTACGCTTTATTTTACAATTAGAGGCAGATTCATATGCAGAAATACTATAATAAATATATTTTGATCTCATTTGTTGCTTGACTTTAGAGCCACTATCCCTCTTGAAGAACATTCCAGCTATCCCTATCTCCAAGGCAACCAAGAGAAGCTTCATGGAAAGACCTCCCAGTCCTGAGAGACCCAGGTAAGCTATCAGCTACAAGCTATTGGCTATATCAGCTTTGCACTAACACCCATTGATGAATACATGTTAAGACACAGATACATTGTTTATACAGTAGTTCTGATGGTGTACATGCATTTATTGCTCTCTTCTTCTCTGTAGTCTGCCCCTCCGGCCTCAGCCTCGCAACTCAGGTAATGTCTTCTGTAAATCTCATAATATAATATAATATAATATAATATAATATAATATAATATAATCACAGTTGGCCTATTAGTAAGGGTCCTACCTTATTATTTCAGTTATTTTCTCAGCCGTCCTGCCACCTGTGAGTGAGTGTCACTTGGTTTGTTTTGTATATCTAGGTGAAATCAAAAGGTCAACGTCAATGTCATTTGTGGATGGCAACATTGGAACCTGGCCTAAAGAGAAAAGGTTATTATTATGGTCTATTATTTTATTGTTAGCAAATGAACTCACTAACATCAAAGCCTCAAATAGGTGAAGTAGTAGAAAGGAAACTAGTTGTGATGTAAACAAAGCATGTAGTATGCTCCTGCAGCACGTATACAGAACAAGCAGGTATGTGCCAGAGCAGCAGCTGATGTTGTCTGTCCCCGCAGGTCCGGGCCTTATGGAGTGTCCTTCGACATCCCTCTTGACAGGGACGGCTGTGACTCCGCCCCTCCCGCCTGCGGCCGCGGCATGACCAGGTCTGCCAGCAGCGACGACGGCGCGGGCTTCAAGGTGCACCCCATGGCCCGCGGCATGAAGCGCAACCTGTCCTTCCAGCCCGTCAACGGTAAGTCCGTCGGCATCGAGGAGGAGGACGGCTGCCCCGACAGCCTGGCCGGCGCGGAGCCCGGAGGCCCGCACCTCCACGCCGCCCCCTCCATGGAGGAAGCCCTGCAGATCATCCACAGCCCCAACAACGGCTTCTTCCTGCACAGCCAGGAGCGCGGCCACGGAAGTCTGGAGCCCGTCTCCGAGTCGGAGTCCCGGGGCCCCCCGAGCCCCACGGACACCACCGAGGTGGACACGGGGGTGCACGTGCGCACCGAAGACATGCTGGACGAGGACTCCTCCCTCAGGGACTCGGCCAACGCGGAGCTGGACATGGACACGCCCAGCCCGTGCGCCAGCGCGCCCAGCCGCTCCCCGTCGGCCGCGAGGATGACCAGCTTCGCCGAGCAGAAGATGAAGAAGGTGCACCCGCCCGACTCGGGCAGGGGAAGCAGCGCCGGCGGGGGCTCCCTCAAGACCACCCCGGAGGGGGCGGAGCCGGGCCCGCCGCCGCTGTCCGTCACGTGGGCGCCCACCCCGGAGCACAGCCCCGTGCGTCAGCAGGCGTCCCCGGGCGACCCCGCCCAGGCCATGGCCACGGAGATGGTGGAGCTGCGCATGCGCCTGGAGGAGAAGCGGCGGGCCATCGAGGCGCAGAAGAAGAAGGTGGAGGCGGCGTTCGCCCGCCACCGGCAGCGCATGGGCCGCTCGGCCTTCCTGGGCGTGGTCAAGAGGAAGGGCGACGGCGCCCAGGGGGAGGACGGCGGCGGGGGGCGGGCGGCCGGCGGGCGGGGCCGCGCCGACACGCCCGACGGGGCGGAGCAGAGTGGCGCCGCCCCGCGCTGGCCGAAGACCCCCCCCGGGGGGGGAGGGGAGGAGGGGGGCGCGCCGGGGCAGCCCACCGAAGTGGACCTGGCGGAGTACACGCGCTCCATCGACAAGCTCAACCACTCGCTGGCCTTCCTGCAGAGCGAGATGCAGCGGTTGGCCCAGCAACAGGACGTGATCATGGCCATGCGGGAGCAGCGGCAGGCCTGGGTCGTCCCCCGCGTCCTCGCCACCCCGTCGCCGCAGAAACACGGCAGGGCGGCCGTCACGCGGTCCTCGGGGCCCTCGTCTCCCGTGGAATCCCCCCGTTCCAGCCACCTCTCGCCCACCAGCATCAAACGCAAGTCCGCCTCCTTCCACGCCCGGAACCCGCGCACCCCTCGTCCCAGCGAGCTCAAGCTCGCCCCCTACAGCCGGGTCCTGACCGCCCCGCAGTCTGTGGATAGCATCCCCCGACTACGGAGGTTCTCCCCCTGCCAACCCCTGACCAGCGCCTTCATTTACATGGGGGAGAAACGGGCTCCTGCCGCGTCCCCCGATGGAGACAGGACAAAGGAGGCAGACCCCCTCCTCTCCCCAGAAAGGGAGGGGGTCAGCTCACCGCCAGACTCTCCCCGCAAAGACCTCAACAAACGGGAGCAGTCTGAGGTCGACACCCAGGACATGGAAGCCCAGAGAGACGAGCAGATGTCGCCTACAGCCCTCAAACCCACGGTGGAGTCCTCTGTCTCGGAGGTGCTGTCCCACGCTGTGACAGAGACCTGCATCCTGACGCCCACAGAGGGCCCCCCTAAGACCAGCCTCATCGAGGTTCCCCTGTCAGGGGTGAAGCCCCTTGAGGAGCAGGTACTGGAAGCAGGGGAAGAACAGCAGGCCATCGCCACAAGCCAGGAGGACGATCAGAAAAGGTGCCGCGGCTTCTTTTTCAAGGTAGTTCATTACAGCAAGGAGTACCCAACCTTGTGTTATGTCATTTATAGACAGACCTTGTATTGTTTTGCCTTTTGCTGTCACGTGGTAGAAAAGAAAGTATATACCGTACGTACAGTATATTTCAGGGTAGTTCTTCCTGTAAAACAGCAAAATGAAAGGCCACAACAACAAATGTACTAGAATATTGTTGTCTTCCACCATGTTTGTTTTCACAAAGGAAACACTCCGGAACTGGGCCAGTTGAGGACAATGACATCTTTCCATTTGCGAATGTGATGGCTAGATTTCTAGCCACAGCTTTACTTTGATCTAGGTCACAAAACTGGGGCTGCTGTGAATAATTCAAATGCAGCTGTGTTCAAGTGAGGCTGACGAGATGTTGAACTTGATTGTAGGGGTGGTTGTTGAGTGCACATCAAATTTTAACCATCTCGATGAAACGGTGTAATTATCCGGTCTACACGCCTGGTTTTAAAATAGCTATGATGTATTTACGTCACTGGTACACACATGCCAGGATTTGTTTAGAAATAAGTGTGAAACTGAAGTACAGGTCAAATTCCTACCCACATAATCAACTCAACAGGGGAAAAGATTAGGACATTGACTTACCGCAGTTATTTCCTATAGCAGTGGCACAGCCAGTACATGCACAGGGTGGCATATTGCAACAGTGTGTTATTATGAGCCTGTCTTGTAACTGTAAGCAGTTTCTGAAGGAGTTTGTACCCATCCTCCTTCAGGAGGAGGGAAAGGGGGAGGACAACATGGCCCAGAAGAGAGCAGCTCTGCTGGAGAAGAGGATGAGGAGGGAGAAGGAGAGCCTGCAGAAGAAGATCCAGCTGGAGGCTGACCTGGAGCAGAAGAAAGAGGAGGCTCGGTGAGTTTGACACAACAGCTCTCCCCCTTTCACCCTCCCAATCAACACTACTGAATGGCTGCGTCTAGCCTATTAGTGGGTTATACTAAGAGCTTATCAAGGAGGTTAATTCCTATTCATTGTGAGTTATCATTTGCGTGAGTTATATATCAAACAACTGCATTGACTCACTCCATCTTATGTCAACATGCAATAACTGCTTGCCTAAATCATATCAAATTCACTACTGTAACTGTACATACTCATATAGGTTCCATTATGACTAGATCAGTTCTCTGCCTCTCTGGTTTAGCATGAAGGCAGAGGAGGAGCGCATCAGGAAGGAGGAGGACAAGGCCAGGAGGGAGTTTATCAAGCAGGAGTACATGAGGAGAAAGCAGCTGAAGCTGATGGAGGATATGGACACTGTCATCAAAGCGCGACCGGTCTCCGTCGCCAAGCAGAGGCGAGGCAGGCCCAAGTCTATCCACCGAGACAGCATGGACTCCCCCAAAACCCCCGTCAGGGCTGCTGCAGGTAACCGTGGCCAGGGGTTTTATGTTTCAGTTTCTAAAGTTTTTACGATCCGCGATCGGGCCAACCGGCTGAACGCGGCCTCTGTGTCACGGTGATGCGCCGCAATAAGACTGTCAGACCGGGCCAAACTAATAACAACTTGCTCGGCCTCGGCACCAATCAAAGGAGCTTACATTTCTGTCAGAGTTGTGTGACAGCACCCACCCTGCCAACCAAAACAATGTGCCCGTCCGTCTCAAATTCACGGGCTGAATTTATGTCCCAGTCCATCCCTGACATGGCGATGGCTTCTACTCTCTCACCCCATCTGTCAAGTCTGTGTCCAAATCTGTACATTCACATGAAGGTTATTTCTGATACTTGGGTCCCAACGCACTACCTTTTAGTGCCAACAGAAGGCTCCAATTCTAAACACTAAAGCTTTTGAAACCCGAGGACAACAGGAGGGTTAAATGGCACGAAAAAACAAACAAACACAAAAATAAATAAATAAATAAATAAATACACACAGCACTGACACTAAAGAGAACTACACAATCAGACACAATCAGGTGGCGCCATATGCTGGCACAATAAGTTAGTGCGTGTGAAACCCGAGGACAACGGGAGGGTTACGTTGTTATTAGTAAGACTATTCCAGATTTAATTTATAAATGTGCATCTACAGTACCGGTACACATATTATGATGTGTACACTGTAGCCCGCATACTGTATAAGGTTATGTGTTTTAGCTGTGAGAGTGTAACCGTCTTGTCCTGTCTCATTGGTTCACACTCAGGTTCGCGCCAGAGTGTAATTTCAGTGTCCAGCTTATCCTTGGCTTCCCTCAACATGGGAGACAGTGACAGTGTTCAATCTGAGAAGAGAACACCCAGGTGAGACACTGACTGGTCATCATGCAGTACGTTAAAAGTACAATATGAAGCGCCAACATCGTGTTACACGCACAAATAATGAACAAGCATAAATCCAAATAAAGTAAAATAATATTATAAAATAATATAATGTGTATTATAAACTTAGGTGAAGGAATTATTATGTTACACTTACTGTGAAATTGCTTAGCGATATCTCAATAAGTGCAAACAGCAATCCTCTTGTATAACATGTCTTCTGGATCCTCACTGCTTCTTTTAATAACTTCTCTCCTACTGTTTTGCGCCTGTCAGAAGTGCTAGTTTAGCCTCTGGCAGTCTCCTCTACTTTCTGAGCTCTCCTAAACGGAGAAGGAGAAGGTTAGTTTCTGAACAGCATTTCAACCTGCGGGCTCTCCATGCTATCCCAAGCCCACTCCCACACTGAAGCCTGTCTCCCTATGAGTTTTATTCAGGAGCAAGCTCATGAATAGACTCACAACTTCACACCTTCCCGGTGCTAAACTGAGCAGAACTGTCTTCACTCCTTACCTTTGTTTTGCCCATGGTCACTGTAACTTTGGCTAATCCTCTTTGACATGC
This sequence comes from Aphredoderus sayanus, assembly GCA_027564795.1. Taxonomy (NCBI): domain Eukaryota; kingdom Metazoa; phylum Chordata; class Actinopteri; order Percopsiformes; family Aphredoderidae; genus Aphredoderus; species Aphredoderus sayanus. Next base: position 17,392 of record JAODUG010018405.1, read on the forward strand.
TGTCCTTACTATTATCCACCCCTGCTATCATGGCTGTTGCGCAGGTAGTAGGTTCACAGAGCGCGTCAAGCTTCAAGCACCTTCATTAACAGAACAAGCCCAGCACCTAATACATTCTGTGTTTGTCCATCAGCTTCCTTTTTGTGCACGTTAACCTACAGTAGGTTAGAACCTATAACCTCCCTGCTTTAACAAAACACTGAAGCGCATCTTTAGTTCTGTCCACTGCCACATTATCAATGGCTAACCCCTTACATAAAATGTAAATGTTAACAAGTCATATTATGTTCAGTCTTAAATTGTTTTAAACAAGAGAAGAAACATGCAAGTGTAATCAGCTCAAACTGATTTCTCTTATGAAATCATCTCTAAACATGAATCACTCATTGTCCTGGATATGACTCATTAAATGTTTATACGTACAGTAAATGCAGAATTATATTTCCTCGTTTTAAAAGGATACGGTTAAATTACTTGTTAACATGAACATTTTAACACCTGCACAAAATCACTAATACATCCAATTTGGCTTTAGATACACTTATTATAGTATTATTCATCACAAGTCCCATGCTGTTTTACAGAAAGTGTTTTATATTTGTTTATTTTGTCATTATCACTGCAGAAAAATGTGAATAGCAACTAATTCCACTGATACAGTTGACCAAGTGCAAGCAAGAGCAAGGGATTTTCACAACAAACTTGAGATGAAGCGATCCATTTAATTACTGCACCAGACTGCTTCACATTACTGCACTGAGTGCGCTTCTAATTATGCTTTTGAAGCTTACATAATGTGGGGTGCGATACAATAGCTGCCCAGGACAAAGCAGCTCTACTTGTGATTTTTCTAGAAACAAAGCATTGAATCTTGCACTGTGAATCTAATCTGGGTAACGAGTTGAAAATGAAGGCTAGCAGCCAGTCAGATAGTTTAAGACATGGCTGGTACACTGTAGTTAGGTTTTGCCCTCATTATCCCATATAGAACCATCTGAAATTGCCCATAATTGAGAATCGAGCCGGAGTGAAAAGAGAGGATCTAACTGTGTGTACCTCTATGTCCGGTGGTGTGTGTGGGGGTGTATGTGTTACAGGCCAGATTCTGCAGATGGCTTCCTCTCTCCCAGTCGTTCGAGCAGCAGAAATGGAGAAAAGGACTGGGAGAATGGGTCCACCACCTCCTCCATAACATCCAACACAGAATACACCGGTAAGTACAGCATTTCCAATACCAGTACTAGGCAATATGGAAATGTGTCCGGGTATGCCAAAAGTAGAAAGATCTCCTGTCCCCTGCAGCCAAAGGTGGATAGATGACATTTTGATTTTCTCAGACCACAAACTCTACAATAAAGATGACCATATTCAGACTCAAGACTGAGGTTTGCTATTATTATCAAATATTCTCTGCTTCTGTTGTCGTGTAGGGCCCAAGTTGTACAAGGAGCCTAGTGCCAAATCCAACAAACACATCATTCAGAATGCCATGGCACACTGCTGCCTAGCAGGCAAGGTCAACGAAGGTCAGAAGAACAAGATACTGGAGGTAACCGCACCATTGTTTTTATATATGCCTATATGTCATTTAGTTTCAAAACGCTGCTAATTCATTCTGAAATGATTCTGGCACCTCCATATTTAGAAATGCGTCCCTTTAGATAGATTGATCAGTGGACACAGACCATCAGATTGTTGTTTGTCTGCTATGCATACCCATATGTATTAACTATTCCTCATCTCAACCGTTTGCAGGAAATGGAGAAGTCAGAGGCCAACAACTTCCTGGTTTTGTTTCGAGACACCGGATGCCAGTTCCGCTCACTCTACACTTACTGTCCTGAATCAGAGGAAATAAACAAGCTGACCGGCATTGGTCCCAAGAGCATCACGCGCAAGATGATTGACGGGCTGTACAAATACAACTCAGATAAGAAACAGTTCAGCCAGATACCAGCCAAGACCATGTCGGCCAGTGTCGATGCAATCACAATTCACAGCCACCTGTGGCACACTAAGAAACCAGCCACTCCTAAAAAAGTAGTACCTTCCCAGTCCTAATGGAACTTTGTCTTAACCCCAGACTCCACCCCATCCTTCAAATGGAGAGTTCCCATTTCATTTTGCACTTCACTGTACATATCCATGAAGATTCCAACACCTGCAATGCCAGTTAGATGAATCACTTTTTGGTTTAGTCCTCCTGCTGATGTTTTTTTTCTTGTTTCACTCCTGTACTTTCTATTTGATATTTTCCAGAATTAACTTAATAGGATTCTGTAAGCAAATAGTTAAGAACAACTGGAATGTATGTCACTATAAAAAATACAATGTAAATGAAAATCTTAGTGGGTTTTAAGAGATTCTTTTCTAGGTTTGTGTCTTTTTTCAAAATGCATGGGTGTGTAAGCTGTTAATGTTAAAAAGGAATTCCACCCTACAACATGAACAGCTGTATAACTTGGCAGTTTGACTTCATTGCAAGATTGTACAACCACAATAGGATTTGATTGGGGGGACCAACCAGCTTACCATTATAATAAATTTAAATATTTCTAGAATATTTTTAGAATGTAGTGTTTCTTTTTTCTCTATTTTGTAAATGCACTTATTGAGCAAGAAAGAGAAGATGCATGATTTATCAGATTCTGAGAAGTAAAGTCAATTGTTTTTTCCATAATAGTTTTAAATTCACCTTCATCAAAGGGTAAATTATGAGGGTTATCTGATTATGAGATACATAAACGAGATCAATAGAAACAATGCAAGAATAGGGTGGAATCGTCCTTTAAATGTGTTTTGTAAAACTGTATTGTGCCAAAACTCAAGGAAGACCCAGTATGTATGAATGACAGGATGTTTCATTTTGAGCACTGAAGCACTGAATGTTGAGTCATCTTGTATGGACTGATTTCCTTTGCATAAATCTGTTGAGGTGTGGCCTTATGCTTATTTTGTTTAAGAATGTGTGTTCCAACGAGGTGATTGTAAGGCATTGTGTATATTAGAGAGGTTTTTGTAATTGAAGACTGAATTTCTTTCTCCGTCTTTGTGGATTAAACACTTTGTATAGCTATGTTAAAATATGAAGGGCCAAAAAACTTATTTCATACAGCTAGTATTTGTCACACAGTAAATGTGTGTCCTTTTCAACAAAGCCAAGCGGTCTCAGCTTTTCCTAAACCCCCTGATATGTAAAGAATTACGTGTTATTTCAAAGCAGTGGTTCTCGACAAGAGAATCATATGATGATGGTGTTTAATCTGTAATCTTTCTGATGAACTTGAACTTTTTTTGATGAATTTGTGACAAATTTGTTGCCACCAGGCTCCATTTAGAGTAATATTCAACATTAGTTGAAGTAAATCGAGTGACACAGCAAGACTATCATTTGAGATATTAGATGTTGAAGAAGGGAACTGAATAATTAGGGAACATATTGAGTGCGGTTATTAGTAACATTCTGCTGATTACTGAATGCTATAATAACGACTGCAGAAAAGGTGAATGATTTTGTGCATTTCCTTGATCATGGGGAATTCAAGTTTAACTAATGTACCAGCACTTTTGAGAGAATGTTTGCTAGAACTTTATTCGCACTGGGTGTATAGCCATGCTTTATCGAAAAATGCTGGATTTAAGTGTCTATCAATACAGTAGCTATATATTAATTGTACAAGAGTTCGGTTTCTGACTTTTTCATCAAGTCTCTAAATGTAAATTCTCAAACATGAATTAACAATACTGATCAGTTATTCATGTACTTTTCTGCAGTGAAACAGATATCTGTATTCACTATCATGGAAGTCTAGCATGTAAGAAGCAAGTAATTTAGCTTTTATCAAAAGTGATATACACTGAGTACAAATACAGCAGGTAGGGGTTAAGCATCTTGCTGAAGAATGCTTACAGGAAGCCGTGACCTTTCACCTGGAATTCAAATATACAGACTGATAGACTATCCTGCCCCTGCTCAGGTTTAACAGAACTTTATGTAGGCTACTGTATCGCAAATGTGTTGTAAATTCATACAAAGTTAAAGGCCATGTTCTGTTCATTTCTCAAATATTGATTACAACTTAATCTTGTTGTATACTTAAGGTAAACCTGGTCAAAAGAGAAAATTCCCCTTAATTTTGCAGTAATGTTTAAATAATTACTTCACTAAACCTAATTAAGGCTCTTGGTACTGCATACGGGTAAAGTATTACCATCAGTTTATGGTGTTAGTGTCATGATCTTTTCATCATCACAATCTGCTGGGACCTGACACACAAACACACACATACACGCACGCACACACACCTCTGCTAACACTGGTGCTTTTTCTTGTGGGGGATTATTTACAACCAAAAAAGGTACATGTCTTTGAACCCTGCTGTTGTCCTCGGGTCCGAAGATATCTGTGTAAACAGTAGAATTAGAATTGGCGCCTTCTATCTGGCACAAAGAGGTAGTGCGTTGGGTCAGCTTGAGGACAACAGGAGGGTTTTAGAATGTAGAAATGTATGACGAGAAGATATAGGTTTGACATTGATTTTACTAAGTGAGTGCTCTGTCCACTTCATTTGCTGTTCAAGGACAGGGCAAATGGTTATTTAAACTGTAATTAGAGTAATAATACTGTGTACAAGTGAGCCTATGCCTACCCCTTCACCCTTATTTACATGTATGTTTCTGAGATGCTGTGCTGTCATTATTGTCAATTTTATTTGATCATTTTATGCATTGAATAAAAGTAAGCATGGCCCAGCATTCATGTTGTTGTTTGTTTGTTTGTTTGTTTGTTTTGCAAATGCACAAACAAAAAGTGAACCTTAACTTGACACCAGAACACAACATTAAGAGGCACAGTGTATTTCATTGGTTGTATTCGATTGTGCATTTGT
>JAODUG010018415.1:0-19535 GCA_027564795.1 Aphredoderus sayanus
GAGAGAGAGAGAGAGAGAGAGCGAGAGAGAGAGAGAGAGAGAGAGAGAGAGAGACTGACAGGTAAGGAACATTTTAGAGTTATTAGTATTAATAGACAGGCTGTTTTACTGATGCAGACTCTAATTCCATAAACCACAGCAGCCAGGGATCATGTAAGAAGGAAGTGTTTTGGGTATCTGAGAAGAACCATCTGTGACTCCATTGGTCCTAAACAGCCCAATAACCATCACTCCTAATCATCTGCAGAGAAATTATACTGTTCTGATTTCCTTTAAGAGGAAACAGTTCAAAATGTGCGCAATAAATGTTTTGATTTTCATCAGAATGGAATTGTACCATTAAATGGCATTCTACTATTCATTCAGTATCATATATTGTAAATACTGTAGCTGAGCCACCCAGGTGCATTTTGTGGCTGAGCCACCCAGGTGCATTTTGTTTGACCGCTGACCTTTTTATGACCTCAGTTTAGAACACTGCCATATAAATGACTAGGGTTTGTAATCACATATCTTTGCCTTTATCCCGCAACCTGCATTCTTCAGGAAAATATGATGACAATAGAAAAGGTTAAAGCAGCATGTTATAGCTTTATTAATATTGGTTATCTCCCCCTTCACCACACACACACACACACTTCTGCATACAATATGTACACATATATACATAGAATGTCAGCCAGTGTGTACACCTCCACTGATTAAATGTGTTAATTCTACTAAGCAAAAACATTATTTATATTTAAATATTAATGCTGGTATGACTGATCACTTTTTCCACATTTATAGAGAACATATTAAATCAAGTATACATGGCCAAGGCCCCCAGGGGCCAAAGTGCCAATAGGGTCGATAATTAGCCCTGAGGTTGATTGACTGTCAGTTAACCTCCCATTCACCCCCCATTGAACTGACTTCTACAAGTATGGGAAAAAGAGTTGGAAGTTACACACAATTCCTGAAGTTGATTGTGTGTGTGTGTGTGTGTGCGTGTGTGTGTGTATGTGTGTCTCCTTTGACTGAATAGAATAGACTGTGTTTTCATTGCTAGCATTGTTTAGGTCGTGTCAAATTAAAATATCCTTTCTATGTCTGGAAGCACAGTTTATTCCCTAATGCTTCGGGAAATCAACAACAGCCACAAGCAGGACACTCTTGATTTAATGTGAAAGCAAGCAGGCAGTTGTGCAGCTGAAGACAGCTGCACAGAAACAAGCATTTCATGCGAAACAGCCATAAGTGCATAGAAATGCCGTATTATTTGGCATCTCCCAACAAACAGAAGGCTTCAGGTTTGGGAATAGGTAAAGTAAATAATTTAGAAACCATTAGCTGCTTAGAAAGTGCTGACATTTCTTCTGCAAACATTCATTTGAATTCACTATAGGCCTGGCCATATTTGAACAAAGAACCATTAATTGAACAGTAACATAGGCCTACATGTAGGCAGACAAGCATTTAATGCAAAATATGTTAATCATGCTGGTGTGTTGAATGTACAGTACTTTTAATTAGGCTATCTACATTGTAATCATAACTCATGCAAGCACTGTTATACATGTAGCTAGTGTGGCATGAGATTTCCCAGCCTTTATTCCAGCTTCACCCCCCTTTTCAGGCAAATAATACAATCAACACAAACCAATCATCACGGCAGGTGTAATTAATTAGCCAACTGAGCAAACAGAGTCTGGTTACAAGTGCAGCTGTGAAAGCATCGTGACTGCACATTGCGACATTGATGGAGATGGAGGGATGGAATAAACTAAGCACCGAGAAGGCTATATGACAGCTGAATAATTAACACTAGCATGTTTCACGAGTAAGTTTCTGGCACTTTTATATTAAAGTGTGTAACTGTTTGTATTTTTGGCAGCCTGTGATAAAAAACAAAACAAAACATGTCTTGTACAACACGTGTACAACGGTACAACGACAACATCTATGATGCACTGTAGCCTAGCCCTAAACTTTGATTCTCCCAGTCATGCAGCGCCCCCTTAAGTTCACTATTACCACCAGTTGAGGCTGAACCCAAAGTTAACAAGTTTCCTTACAGTGACCTCTAGAGGTTAAGTGATACTATCACGTTTTTAAGAACTGCAGAGAACAAACGAGGTGATAATGTTTGTCTGATATTATTCCAGTGTCACACACATGAATGTCAGTTTCAAATTTTTGTTAAATTACATGGAATACACCGATTCATAAGACCTAGCACACTCTTCTTTGTTGTAGGCAGTCAAGTCAGACACGATGGCTTTTGATCACAAGAGGGAGCTGATTAGTACCACAATGCCAAGTCAATGTCTTAGTTTTAAAGAGACATTAATATGTAGTTATGTTTTTCCCGTTGTTGTACTCCGTAATTAAAATGCATTACTGAGTAGCCTAACCCTCATTAGAAAAAAACTTTTAAATTAAGAGTGATATCTTGTGTGGAATTCTTAAGTATAGAGGGCCACTTCTTGCCATTTTAAACTAATATTGGGCCAAATGTTACCTGTTTACAGTCTAACAAACATGTTCAAATTATATTTCAGCATGTGTGTTTAGTTATAAAGTACATGAAGAAAACTGAAGAGTCTGAACAAGAAATATAAAGATGACACCGAATGCTACCAATACTCACAACAGCCAAAAAAACAAAGGTTGTCAAACACTATGGAGACTGAAAGGGGAATCATGGGAGATTGCATAACTCATCAGGCAGATGGAACATGTGGTTTTCCATGGATATTGGTCCACCCAACTCTCACGCTAATGTGAAACAAGACATTTTACATTTTACAGCATTTACCCCCTCAAATATCTGAAATGATGCTGCCAATTAGGAGGAACAGCGGTTGCTGGAGGTCATCTGGAGAAAAAGCAGGGCCTCTGCTTTAGCAAGAATTACATGGCTGTTGTGTTTCTTTGGAATGACACCTCACTGAAACCCAACAGTTCCCTTCACTGTATGTCTTTTCATGTCTATTTATTGAACTCAGAGATGTCTTAATCACTGCTGCATGTGTCTGTAGGGCAAACTGGTATCATCATCCAAAACACTCTTAATTAGAATTCCATACCAAAAGGGAGTATTAAGAAAATCCCTAAATAGGGCAAGAAGTTTTTCCAGAGGTACAGCCTAGCCTATAGGTCTCTTGTCTACTTACAGCTCTTACATGTCTTCCACTCGGCTCATTAAGGACTGTTTTTCCATTCAGGAAGGTATACATAGAGCAAGGGGCAGATGCCTTTTTATTTGTTGCTTCTCAGCTCTCTGATGTGGACAGGGAAAACATGTATTCATATTATTTGAACAATACCAGTCAGAGAGACGTTGTGTGCTGAGATGTGCCTTGTCATAGTAAGACATAAACTGTGATAGACCATCGCCGTGGAAACCTCTGGGATATTGTAGACTACGCCGGCATTAGCAGCAGGCAGGAGAAAGGTTTGGGGTTCCCTGGGCTGCGGGTTCATTACGCTTCCTTGCCTCCAGGGCAACGCTGACAGGCTGTTGCTAAAGAGACCCCGTCCGTCAGTCTGGTCACGTCGAGGCCATGCTGGCATGTGCATTTGCAGCACACCATCCGGAAAACAGGACAAGCACACAACACGGGCCCCGGGGCCCTTTCCCTTGAGAAACAGGCCTGTGGCATTGTGGGTATGCCACAGATAGGGCATGCAAAGCAGAGTCACTGATCCTCAACCAAAGATATGCAAATATGTCTTTCTCTCATGCATCGTCCAAGTTGAACCCTGAGCAAGTAGATAGTGAGAAGAGTCTGCAGGCTGGTCATTGGCGACAGCATGCGTGTGTCACACTGCCTTTGCGTCACGCTACTTCGCTGTTACTGATAACACAGCACTCGAATTGCTTTCCAGGAACCAGAGGTTCATATACACCAGGGAGACACGTTTACTGGCCTGGCCTGTTTTGATTTAGGCACCGTGTTGATCTTTAGTTGAACTCCTCTTGAAATGTTAAACTCCATGGCTATTGCATCATGTACGTGAAAAGGGCCAAGGTGACTGAACATCTGAATGTACGTCAGGGGCCAGATGAGGTGTGTGTGGATGGAGCAAGGCTGACCAGGAGATTGCATTCTTTCATCAAACCCAAGACAAAGATGTCTCTCCTTGACACTTAAATGCACAGGGGTTGCTAGGCGACACTGCAAATGGGGGCAAGTGCTTCAGCAGACTTCTGAAGAGACTCAATGAAGTGAATGATAAATAGAATTTGACTCAATACAATCAAATATTAAATACTCTTCTTCCTAGACCAACAGTGTACATATATTAAAATAGAGTTAAAAAGGTTCTCATAAAAACCCCAGGTTCAGAATGTACCCTATAATTATTGTTTAGAGCAAATGCAAGTTTGAATGTAATTCTAGGTTTAAGTAAGGATATTTTATACGTGTCTTGAATTTACTACAAGTAAAACAACAAAAGTCAAAATAGTTTACTCAAGTGAACTGAGGCATTGCAGTTTTCTAAGAGGAGATTTTCAAAATTGCTTACAGTTATTTACTAATAAAGATGTTGGCAAACACATAAACATTCAGGCTTCTAACAAGGCATGTAATCATAAAGAAAACATTTCATTCTTTTCATTTGAGCGACTTCCAGCTCTTTCATTAAAATTTTTTTGAGAATGTTGTGCACACATGCCCAAGACTGTTTTAACGTGAGGGTTGTTAATTCGTTGGTAAATCCAACCTAAGATCATTTGTAAGGAATTAAAAAACATTCTCCACATAACTGCTGTTAGAGAAATAAACAATACAGTATTAACAATTCCAAAAACCTGTTCTGATCTTAATTATGAAAACGCACAGGTTTTTATATACATGTTTAGTTTTTCATGGGGGGGAAACATATACCCACAGGTTAACCCTTGTGATGTCCTCTGGGTCAAAATTACCCAAATCACTAGCTCTTTGTGGCAGATAGAAGGCGTTAACCTAATTCTACAGCTTACACAAGACCTATGATGCGCACTGCTGCCACAACAAGGTGTGAGTTTGAAACCCGAAGACAAGGGGGGTTAAAAGGCACGAAAAAACCAACACAAATACATAAATAATTAATTAATTAATTAATAAATAAATAAATACACACAGCAATGCCAATTAAAAATCATACACAATCAGATGGAGCTGCAGGGTGGCCAAATACGATATTTTTAAGGACATAACGAGGGTTAAACAAAAATCTAATGTAGAGGCTATAGCCTTTCAGAAAAAAACTGTACAAACTGGCCAAAATAATTAAACGGCACTCAATTCCAGCATGTAATAACTTGAGACAGGGCTCTTGCAAAACATGTTCTCCAATCCAAGAAAATAATGTGTGAACAGTTTACCATTTCATGTATTGTGGTCTTTTGATTGTTTTTCCAAATATGCACAACAACAACCATTTGCAACTCACTCAGTACCATAGTATTGCGTTGCACTAGCCAACACTGCACCATTTCACCCAGTCACATTGAAAGCATTTGCATTTATTTGTATGCCACACATTAACAAATCAGTGAACACACACTTTAACGTGCAGCAAGACTACTACAGTTCTTAACCAGTTGAATAAGATAACCGATGTAATAATTTCCACATTTGCAAAATAAAATGTATCTGTGTATCAGTGTGAGACATGTGCACACACTGGGAACAGGTTAAAGGCTGGAGTCAACAATGTGTCTGTACCGTATGAAGCACTGCAACAGGAACAAATCACTGACTGACCAACAAAACATCAGCTGTTGTCTATATAATATTGATAAAATGTATAGTGAAATAACATCCATACACTGCAGTGCATGATAAATAACATCACAAATATCTGGAAAAGACAGATGTAACAAAACACAAGTACGACATGATTATTGTTACGTTATTCTACCTTCATTCAGCCATGTTACGCTATGTGACACTGCCCAAACACCTTCAAGTCATCACAGGAATAATAATACATTTTGACAATGGCACAGGAATTATTTTGGCACAATGACAACAAATAATAATTTACAATCAAACAAATAAATAGTTTCATAAATAGGGAAATCAACAGAAAGACAAGTAAGGAAGCAACAATTTACAATTATATATTACAATTAACACAATGAGATAAATGTAATTGATCAGGTAGGAAATATGTTAACAGTATGTTCATTGGAGATGGACAAATGTAATGTCAACAAGTTTCTTGAGTAGTATTAGACCTAACTCCTAGACATCCAGTATATACATACATATATAATTAGTATAACCTCCACAACCGCTCTATAGTTTTGACACTGCCACTGGGCACTTTAAGACTTTAAGAGATTAAGTGGATTCACTTTGAAAGGCTGCAACATAATTTCACTGCTCAGTTTGATGTACATGTATCAATAAGTAAAAAGTACAAATCACTTCAAAAGGAGATTGCAAATTGCAATTTCCTTCAACATTCATCCACTAAATATTCTTCATTGATATCGAAAATTAAAGGCTGTCCCACACCGGTGGCACACAAAGTATTATGAATTAAAATACGTCAGCTGGCCACTTCAGGGGTGCAAAGTGACCACATCTGCTCAACATTGATGCACTTCCTTGCTTTTAATCTCCTGAGGATTTAGTAGGTTTTCCTGATCTTAAATAACCTCTGTGTCTACATAACACTGCTTTTGGTAATACATAACACCTGACTAACTCGATCACATGCAGCATGGAGGCATTTGACTGTAAAAAGAAGGACTAAGGACTCAGATCTATGGCGTATGGTGCAGGCTATGTCTAAAGCACAGATCTAAAGGGAAATCAGCAGGATATGGCACTAATAGAGAACAAGCACCAACTTAAATCTGCATGATAACACGACAAGCCTTAAGCCAGGGGGCGAGAAGCACATTTCCACACATCCTGAATGGAGAAAACATGTGCCCTCATTTCCAGGTCTTCCAGAGGGAGGATGGGGACAGTGTGAAGACCATCTGAAGAGGGTTTACCCAAAGTCGGTGGGGTTTAGCGAGCAGGAAGAGGCTGGTTGTAGCGACCGGACGAGGCCTTCCCTGCACGTTGAGGTCCGATCTGGTTTCAGCCAGGCACATCAGAGGCGTATACTGTGATCAAACACAAGCCATGTGTTCTCATGTAATCAAACCTGGTTCAAATGTAGTGTAATGTGCATGTGTCTGTGCGTGTGTACAGCACACCATGTTTAAGAGCTGATACATCAAGACTAAATTGGAGACAGGTGCGAGTGACTTCAGGGGCCAAGCCCTGAACTTCGAAAAACAGGGACAATGAATATTCAGACCTGCCAGATATACTTGCACTCCCATTACACTATGTTACACTGTCTAGACAAGAGAAAGAGCCCGCCCCGTGTTCGCATGTGTTTTGTTGTTTGGCCAGCCAGGGATAATCACTACCACACCGGAGCACTGATGTGGTGTTTGAAGGTACGTGTGTGCCACGTGTTGTACCCTCATGCCAGGCCTTTATCAGAGCCCTTGGTGATGCTGTGCAGCAGGCTCCTCTGAAAGTCCTCGTCTGGGATTTCAGGAACAAGGAACTCCAGCAGAAGGTCCCAAATGCAGTAGACTAGGTGCCTGCGGTGGTGGAGAGCGCCAGTTAGTGCTGCCTCCATGACATCCCGTGTGTCAGTGTGCAGGGTATAGACATACAACAAATATGCTGAACACACATTGAAATGCATTTAATATGAACTTCATATTGGGCTAATCTGATCTGGAGAACTAGAAGTAGAGGACTAGATATTTCGGCTATCCCAAGAGGAGCTAGACATAATGTGTTTACTACCTGCCTAGACCATATAAATCCAAATGTTCCCAAAATAATTGATACTCACGTTAGTGAGTTGGTCATGGGTTGGATCCTGGGTTTTGATTTATCAGGAAAGAATTGAGAATGTTGTGCACACATTTGATTTATCAGGAAAGAATCATACCATAAAATTCTTCGTTCTCTCTTTGCACATTAAACTGTGCAACAATTATGAGACATAAATACAGAGCTAATATTACAAGATTTAAAAGGCTAATTATATTAACCTAAATGTGGGGCTCATTGACATTCTCACATTCAAATGCATTATTTTTAATGCCAAATAGAACATATTGTACTTTTAGGACATACGGCCCTAATGCCACAATAAACATTAATCCAAATCCAAATAAGATCCAATTCCATTAGATTACAGTACACAACACACACACACTTTTGTCTGTTTCAGCCACATAGCCAGGTGATTGCCCTGAAGGACCTGTGTTCTATGGCCTCTCACAGCGGACAATAATTGCATCCTGATAGGAATCCTTTCAGCAGCTACATTCAGATGCAAGCTGAGCTGATCACAAGGGACATACTGACTACGATTAACAAGCTGTATCACAGCTTTGTACACTGTACTGTGTCTGGCTTTTGCTCTGGTTCATGATATCAGAAGACACCTTGAAATGGAGATAAATGAATATGAACCATTGCGTAGCCACGTTTAGCACTCGTGAGGTCTTTTAGAGCCTTTCAACAACACTGTACGTCAAATATTATGTATAATGCACGAGGTGTCGCGAGAGGATGAGGGAATGTCTGCAAATTACAAACACTGCGGCGTGTTTCCAAAGGGAATTCATCAACTGTATGGTTGCAGTACAGCCTACTGTACGCATCTGTGTGTAGTCACCTGTTAATGTAGGAGTCTTGGAGAGAGTCCAGCACAGTCTGCCAGCTGAGTCTGTATTTGTCAGAGCCCAGCACATCTGAAACCAGCTCTGGACACGGACACACACACACACACACACACATACAGAGTAGTCAATCAAATCAAGTGTGTGAGGGAGATTTCAGGGCTCCACACACTAACTGGTTATTACTTGTATCCAATGAAGTGCTTTTCATACAGTAGTTTCTCTTAACAGAGATTTCATAGTGAATAACACTGATATACTCTGGTATGTGATAATATATAGACTAAATTTATGGAATTAACCTGCCTAGAATTAGAGATTTGAAAATAATGTACAGGTTGTAGTATAATAATGAAATTGCATAATGATACTAAATCTCCTACAGTATATAGGGGATTCTGACCAATTTAGACCCGGACCTACTCCCCCCCCCCCCATTTATTCTAGCCAATTTAGACCCAGACCTCATTTTCCCCATCTCTCCCAACTCTAATGATAATTTAACCAAAAGCTTCCAATTTGGAGTTCTGGCAATCTCCACTGTATATAGATTGCAACGGAAACAGAAGGCAGACTCATTCCTAAAAAGCATCCCAGGACAAGATTATTTCGGTCAACTAAAAGCCTTCCCACACCTTCCTGCTGTCACAGCTCGGGACAGGAAGTGGATGATGTCCATATCAAAACAGGCCTGGAATTCCCCTTGGAAAAGATGGGGGCGGCAATTCTAAGCTAATACACTTTTTTGTCAAATTCAAAGAGTATCTCCACGTGGTCCACTAGCTGCCTGTTCTGTGTGCACACTGGAAAATAATCTGGTGTTACTACACAAATGGAAACACAAACAAAGTGGTGCAGACCGCACAATACAACACTATCCCAGCCTTGGCAATGTGTGTACGTGGGGCGGAGCTTCTGAGGGAGCACCCATGGCATTTGAGGGAGAGATGTTTTCATTTGGATGAAAGATAGTCTTTGTTTAACTTCAACACTTCTATTATACTTGAATAATCACTAATTGTGTTATGTTGGCTAGTGCTAGCAGTAGCGTAGCCTAGGCAAACCTGCCTCATTATCCTCCTGTATTAGGGCATCTGCAATTTAGTGCTATACTAACTCTTCATTCCTGCAATAATACATGCCTGTAGATACCGTGGCTGGTCCGTGGGAAAGGACGGCTGCGATTTCGTGCTATAGTAATCTAACCCTCATTTGTGAAATACAGTAGTAGGTGCTTGTGGCTATGGCTGGCTATCAAAATGTCACACCCCGGTCCCTGTTCCACCGCACAGGCTGTCCCTACACATGATTCTGTGGCTATGTTGTGTATTGCTGCCATGCTGATGTTGAGGTGAACTACAATGAACCCATTCCGCCTCCCGTATCCTCAAGTCTGAACGGCGAGGCAGAACGAATGAGGTGCAATATTAACGCCTCGAAAACCCTGTAAAATACAGAAGGGCTTCTGGTTCAACCCGGTGCACCGTAGTCAAGACAGCACACTACGTGGAAAAGGGTCACTGAAAGCGACTGTTTCTGAGAGCATGTTAGAAATGGCCATAGTATGTGCCCATTTGTGATTTCTTTCACCTAAGCATGTCAAACACATTGCATTGAGACCTCAAGGAACTGTGTCAACATGTGGAAAAGGGGCATGGAATGTCCACTTTAAGGCCGTTATGACGACCTGGGGCATAATATATCCCTGATCTTCCCTGAGTCAGCCAAACTGTATGTTGCAGTATTCCAGATGTACTGTGTTGCAGTATTCCAGATGTGCAGTGCTGTGTGCATAGTACCTGGCAGAAGCTGCATTAGGCAGTGCAGGGCCTGCACTCTGGACTCCTCTCTCTGCCACTGGGTGCGCTCCGAGAGGGGACCTGCCGGCAGGCAGCCTCCCGGCCACACGGCCTCCTGGAGCACCCGAAGGTACGCCACCCAGTACTGGGTGCAGGTCAGGTTGGCCACGCCTACCTCCAGCCATCTGCCAGACACAAGCACACAACATGGGGATGGGGGGGAAGTGGGGCGGCAGGGTCAGAGTGGAAGAGGGGTCTAGGGGAAATATCAAGCATGCACATCCAGCTACCTGCCAATCATGAGGGAGAAGGGTCGCCAAGGACACCGCATTTCATGTCCATGCGGAGCCCCGGTGTTCCAGCGCAATGTGTATGCTTGCCTGGATCCGTGACTCAGTGCCCAGAAATGTGCCCATAAAGCCTTGTGTAACCGACCCCAGGAATTACCGCTGCAGGAACCGAGCTGCTTCAGCCCCCCCGGTCTCTCGATGAAATCGTCAAAAGAATCTTGGCCCGGCTCCGCTGCGGTTCTGGAAGACACTTGACCGCGTCCATAAATCTGCGCTGAGCACTCCAGCATCACGGTGGAATTAAGGCTCCTGTTTTTCGACGGCCTTTTGTGATCCAATTGCGTACAATGTGGGGAAGCACACCGCAGCTCAGTGTCGCGGTACAGACTGCTCAGCGTGAAGTCATCCTCGTTGTTGTTTAGAGGAAGGCCAAAGGCAGTGTCAACAGCAATATCTGTCAGGGTTAACAGCCATGACAGAATACCACGAGCATAGGCCGGAGAAAACATAACTCCCACAACCATTATTGGATAATATATGGGCCTATAAACATCTAATCTGGTTTCCAAAACATCTCTCCTCTTATATAAAATCTTCCACGTCGACTGACATCCAGCTTGTCCTTAGGTACGTTTGTGTCATGATGATATGTGATAAGGACAAATACACTTAATACATCTCTGCCTATACAGATAAATAAATACTATACTATTACATGCTATTACTCTACTACACCATGCCACTGAAAGGTCTGCAAGTTGTGTATAGCAATTCTAGCTACTGTACTTATATTGTATTGCAGTGCTATACACATTTTCTTAGACTTTGTACAAAATCACAGCATTATGTCACCCACACCTGGTTCCATCCTTCTGTCACATTAACACACAATAGTAAACAAGTCACAGGTGTCATAACCAATTCATAATGCATGAACCACAATTCTTTGAGATGTGACCTACTACTACATTTCAGTTCTAGATTGGACTGTATAGAAGCACACCACACATTTCTATACTGCTGGTATACAAATGGGTTATGCTCACCCATAACAAGACCAAGGCTGAGATTACAAATAAAACTACAGTTAAGTTAAGGCATTCAAAAATAGCTCTTCTCCAAACCTGCGTGGTAACACTTTATACTAGCTACATTATCTTTTAACAGTTAGGCTACAGCGAGTTAAAACTACCATCGAGCTCATGTTGGTTTGAGGGTATCGATCGCATTGCTACTATTTCTTAGTATTTTACATACACACAGATGTACGGCTCGTGCGCATATAAAACAATGGTGCCACACAACACATTTGAAATGCAGTATTCATTACAATGTAGAAATTATAAAGCTGGTTGCTAAAAATGTTTAACACCATGCAGATGGCGTTGCATAAGGCCGTTTATAAAACCACAGGCTGGCTAACTTTCAGCAGAAACAGGGACATGCCTTTAGGACATCTGTCATGCTTCTTCTTTTTTTCTTTTTCGCTCACTTCACTAGGCCCCTTAATGAAGTTATTTCATTTGGTTGTACCCATCGCACTGCACGCTGTTGGGCAGCACTGGATGGAACCAAGGATGGACAGTTGTTTGCCAGCAACATTGCCTATGAGTATTTGACATGCTTTAATCCTCATGTGTTTCATAACAGCTACAGACAAGCCAAATGCTCCACTGAAGACATTCAGCCCAGCAGTACAAGCTAGGCGGGCTCTTAACAAACTCCAATAGCATTAACATATTTCATATAAAAAAAAATGCATTCCAGAAAACAGAGTAGATTCAGATTAAATATGACGCCTTTTGGAGTAAATTCTCTATTGGACACATGTAAGCAATCAACTGTGGGTGCCTCCGTCTTGCAGAAAACACATGCACGCAAACATCAGAATCAGTTCCTTACAGACAAACACACAAAACACATGGGTGTGCACACACAAAATATTTGAACCTGGAGAACCTTGGCTAGTAAAATGATCAGTGAAATGTGGCGTGTACAGTACCTATTAACCATGACAAACAGCACCAGACAGACAACCTTGTTGAATCACACTGGAGTTTACAGGTACACCCCACACGAAACACAGTTAACATTATGGGAGTAATACTGTAGACATGCTGCGTCCAAACTAGTGCTGCACGGGTGTCACCAGACTTAAGCCCATGTGTGTACTTGGTGAAACCGTGTGGTGACTGCTGTGCTGTAGTGCAGAACCAGATCTCATTGAGATGCAAAACTGCTAGGTACCTATTAGACAATGTCAATGTGTCTTTTACCTGGTTCCCATTGAGAGTCCTGTGTCCTTTGTTGAGGCCATGTTTAGAATATTAATATAAAGACAATGGTAATACGGTTACAGATTACCTTACTTTTACATTTCCAGTTCCACCACCTGGTCCTCCCATGAAACCAGTTCCTTTGAGTTTACAAACGACAGGCCTATGAGCTGTGAGGAATGACGATGCCGCTAGCGGCTATGAACAGCCGTTCGCAGATGATGTTGGACCACACAGTTAATAATGCTGGCCACGGACAAAAGGAGCAGTTTATCATTAGCCGCGTGCATGCTATTCCTCCCGTGTGTGGGTCCATATTAAACAGTTCAGCACATTTTGACTGGCACAGACACCCAACACAACAAAGAGCATTAACGCTAAGTACATTTCTCAGGAGAGTGAGAAAATAAACCCAGAAATAAAAACAAGGCATCTCGGGCTACTGCTAAGCATCCAAGTCCACGGTCACATCCATTTCACATTACGGCATGGCCTCTGATTCCTTCTGACACTGTAAAAATATAAACGCAATCTCTAAACTGTACTCCAGCTGGAAAATGACCCTACCTAATTGACATTTAGAATTAGCCTGGAAAAAGTGACATGGGCAAAGTAGTCAGGTTGGGTGGTTTGTGTGAGCGCAGAAGAGAAGCCAGTATTCATTTGGATGAGTGAGTGAGACAATTAATAGATTGTCTGTGACCTGCTAGAGAAGGAATGCAATAATAATTAGATCTAACCACAATCCGCTGCCTCCTGTCTTTTAGTTCAGGCTGCACTGAACCAAAATGCTATCATTTGTCACAAAGGAATGATAAAATGCTTGCTAGCAGCCAGACAGCTCTCAATTAGAACTAATGCAACCGCTGCTAAAAGAAATAAAATAAAATAAATTAAAATACTTGGATCTCAGAGGAGAACTTAAGGTTTTGTGGAAGCACCACATGTCTGCAGTATTTCTCAGTGTAGTCTCATCCAGGCAACAGTATACAGGTTGCAACCGGTTTTTTGTTCATGTCAACATTAGGCCTATATCTAATTGCGCTCAATATATTTTTAACTCAACTGGTATTAATGCAACTCTAAACCGCAGATTTCTGGACCTTTCACAGTCCAGCGATGGCCAAACAAGCTCCTACCATTAGCACAGGCACCACTACAGTACAGCTAATATGTCAAAGTGCTGTAGAGGCCAAGCACATAAAACCCCAAGCCTTCAGCTGTAGTAAGTATAATGGGAGTTTGCGTTTGAAAATAACATCAAGGCTATACCGCCCAGCAGCCAGTGCTGAAAATAAAGAGCAGCATGTTCCATGCCATTCTGTGTGAAGAACATGAACGTGTATTTTGGGGGGCCCTTAATCAAGCAAGGGCAATTAAAACTACTATAGTAGTTCTTTCCCCTAACTTTAGACTGATGGAAAGGCACACATCTTGTCTTAAATTATCCCAGTGGTAAAATGTGTCCCAATCTATCTTAACAATTCAATTTAGATTATGCTGAGGTTGTCTTGTCTGCCCTGTGAGCTAATTGTGGCCACGTAGCTGGCACACAATTTCAAATCCTGGTCCAAGCTAAATTTCCACTTCAGAGACCAATCCCAAATAATATTAAGTTAATAACATTAAATCAGATTAGTGATCTAGAATTTGTCAAGGCCAAGCGGGACATATTGATTATAAGTACAGTATGTCTTCACAAGTGAAAGTGTAATAGAGCACAGATGCACTGTTAGGGTCATTTCTCAAGATCATTATCCACAAACCACAAACTGCCAAGATACAACCTCAACTCTAGCATACACAACAAGAGGAAAGCCAAGGCCTAATTAGGAAGCTTCAAAACACCAGCTTATTTATCTACAGCAATCACGCTGATGTCAGCATCGTTGTGCATCTCCAGGAAAGCAGTTTTCCCTGGTGAAATTATAAGTAGGTCTATCTAGATTTTTTAAATTATTAAGTTTAAGAGTTAACAGTAAAACTCTGGTAAACATCTGAAATTATCAAACACTTTCTCTAAAATGACTCTGAAGAGAGGATTACATTTAAATTGAAATAAAGAATTTCAAAAAATAAATAATACTTTGCAGTATTGTAACTGCAGAGAAGCATTTGTAATACTGTACATCAAAAAACAATCACACTAAAAACGTCCTTACAGTTTAATATGTGCCTGCTTTTATTCACGCTAAAACATCCACATTAGTTCTGCTGAAGCCCAAGTCTCAACTAAGCATCGTTCTCATCCATGATGTGAAGCAGACTACAGAGAGCCTCTCTCTGTCTGCGTGCGTGTGCGCATGTGTGTGTGTGCGCGCACGTGTGTTTATTGGGGGGGGGGACATAAATATACAGACATGATTGCACACAACATGTCAAAAACAACAAACAAACAGGCCTTCATGGCTGTTCTATGTGGGTACTGGGTGCCCTCACTTCTTTAATTAGCACCAGATGCTACAACACAGCGAGATACTTTCTGGCCAATTCAAAGAATTGCCCGGTTTTATAACTTGACATAAACACATATGATTCAGAGCTTTGGTTTGTCATTTCAACATTTAAAATCAAGCACTGGAAATGTCTTTACCCAATATGTAGAATTAGTGTTTTATAATACATGGTCACAATCAGCAGGAGCTGACCTTGAACAACTTTGAGCAACACTCAGCAGGTTAACTAAATATGTATTAGTACTCTTTACTTCCTAAAATATCACACATATAAAAATGAAATACGCATATTACCATACTGTATTTCTAAGATTTCATGTATTTTATAGGGCTTATCATCATGACAGAGTTTAAAAACATACAGTATATAAACAAATTCAGGAAGTAAATTATGAAAAGCCTTCTTACATTCCCCCACACAAACTCAGTTTAATTCTCTATAAAAGGTGTTCCCACTGACAAAACTAATACATTTCTAACTATGATAATAACACTGAGAAATATAAGTGACCAGCAGTTACTGTATATATAATTAATGTAGCAGTACATTAATAGCACTAATGATGTATGTTTACCTATAGATATTGTTAACATTTCTGGTTGCTTGTCCAGCACATACTAGCTATCTAGATTGTGTTCAATACATGAACACTAGTCATACCAGTCCTCTTAAATCACCCTTACAAAAAAACTCAAGAACAACTCTATCAATACAGTGGTTCCTGCATGAGGCCTAATACCTCTCAGCTGTAGGAGAAAAGGCAGCAAATCATGACCTCAGCACTTTGTTATGCACCGAACCACAACTGTAGTGGGCGAACCGCCCCCACCCCCACCGTTCCCATTGTGTTCTGGTTCAGCCCCAGAGGTGCATCACAGCCATCACAGGGGGAGACGGCTCACTGTTTACATCTCCATTAAAGGAGTGGCTGTTTAGCCACGGGCCTGTAAGCAATAAGCAGGAATCAACAGTCTCTGTCTGGAGGGAACGGTGGAGAGAGTGGGGCTCTGCACAACATCATGACCCAGTAACTGTCTGTGCTGGGGGATCTATGCTCCTTCTATAAACACTGTGCACACTAGAGTTGGCCTGAGAGACGCCACCTGGTCAATGATACTCCAACTGATAGACATGATGATGTACCCTAGGAACTGCATGTGGAGATTAAACATTTATATGGGATCTCAATGTCCAACATTGGCCTTTACAGAAGTAGGCCTTAGCACTAAGTGCACTATTATCAACACACTCAGCAAGAGACTCCTTGAAGGCAGAAGTGGAGGGTACCAGTAAATGAGTGTATAAGCAGGGCGGCTTAGTAAAACAAGAGTTAAACACTCTTAACTGGGAGGTCATCGTACCTCCACGGCCATTACTGTAGACGCACGTTGGTAATTATGAGCAGGATTAGCAATGCTTGGAGCTCGCTTTCTTGGGAAGGCATGCCCCTATATGCAGTTGTGCATTAGTGGCTAGAATTAGCCTCAGTCATTGATACTGCATTCCACTAAAGTGAGAAGGGGCATTAGGTGCAGGGCCCCTCGTTTCAGCCAGAAAATGGATTGTGAGCAAAACATAGCTTGAGTGTGTTCGTGCTTTTGTGAATGTGTTGGATTTAATGCAACTGTTATGGTGTGTGCTACACAATAACGTCCATACCAACTGGTACTAGTACACAGCATCAGACACTTCTGGCTGGTCACAGACCACCAGCAGCCAAGGACCAAGAAAGTATTACAACATGAATAACCTCAGGAACGAAAGGCACTGAGCCATACTAACTGTAATAAGGTTTATTTGAGAGTCAAGTGACAACCAAATAAGAACTCTACAGTGTTATGAAGTGTTAATTGGCCACTGTTCACAGCCAAGTCTTACTCAAACAGCCACAGCTATATAGAGCCTCAAAGAATCCTGGGAATTTAAAAGCCATTTCATGCGTAACCTATATTTGAACTGATGTTTATTATAGAGAAATAATTAAAAGTTAAAAGTAAACTGCACGCACACGGAAACTTGATGAAAACTGATCAACATGATTTACATACAATACAGTTTTATAAAAAAAAAGGTACTTCCATTATCATGGTGGTGGGATGATCATTTCAGATATTATCAATATCACACACTGCATCAAGTCAATAATTAATACATTAAAACGATATCAATCAAATGTAAGGTACTGTCTCCTTTGAAAGGTGCACTGGGCTAATACAGTCGTCAGTTACAAGCTGACAAGTGCCTTCAGCAAATGTACACAGGACTGGAAGGACTGACATGTGCTCTAAATACCAGTCCTTCCAGTCATATTTCAAATACACAATGCATGTTCAGTACATCAATCAGCTGAAGGCTGAAAGCTTCTTCAATAGCATGGGGACAGTTCACTCACACTGTACACATTTATAGGACACAAACACAGTACACAGGGAGGGCACTATACCTCTATAACCATGAGGCTATAGCAGTGAGGCTAGCCTACACAGATCTAGTGTGCTGTGTCTGCTGCTGGTCAGGCATGCAGACCAGGGCTCAGCAGCTTCCTGGCGTCCACTGCTGCCACAGTGCCACCGGGCCGGTCAAAACACACCACATCTGACGGTACAGCGTCCAGCCCAGGCTCTGACCGCATACGGCCCAGACAGGCTTACCAGGCTTTACGGTACCACGGTTTCACAGATCACCAACCAGCAAACACACACACACACACAACACTGAGAGGTTAAGTATACGCAGATGCAGGCAGACACACTAAACTGGTCAAGGACTGTTGTGCGACAACATGGTCCATGGAGCTCACTCCTTGCTGTCATCACCATTAAGGTCCTGTGGCTGTCAGCAGAGGAGAGAGAGAGAGATATCACTTTTCCCTTTGGCCCAAACAGCCCCACACACACACACACATATATATATATATATAAGGCCTGACAAAACAGCACGTAATTCCACATGGGAGATTGCGGTCTGATGGTGGCTTATAACTGTAGAGCATTATTGCTACAATAGAACCCACCAAACGAATTTTCCAGTTACACTGCTGTCAAAGAGATACTAAACCAGAGGAAAGGAGATAATCGGGAATTCTCTGTGCTCTGGTGTCTGCCCATGGACTAATGGCTCAACTATATGGGGCCATGTGGCTAAAATATAGATACTTTCTTATAAACAGACCCATGGGCCAACAACATTTTAATCCCTAAGGGCACAACAGGATTTGTGGCGATAACTTTCATGAGCAAACATGATTACTATGCTAGTGACTCACGCAAAACACACACAGCTACAATTATATCACTTCACGACTTAAAAAACATAAAACATTTCTAGACATGCTAAAAGTTAGAGAAGATGAATATCGCTTAATTCTAGTTGCTTTTACATTTTCTGTGGGCATTACAGAGGGATTGGCATGACACTTTAAGATACCACACTGTGCCTGATTCATTGTTTCCAATGTCTAATATGATGTTGAGTCTTGTTATGTGTGTTTGCTGTACTAACTGTGGTCAGACACAAACTGCATCTCATACTGGAAATAAATAAAGCTGATTAGCTAAAGAAAGTACAGGCTGTGTACTGGAAAGAGACAGCTCTGAGGCCCAGGTGTACTTCTGCAGACATGGTTTTACGCAATACAGACAGACAAGCACTCGGGGTGTTCACATGTAGACATTGTGTTGTTCTCTGCCTCTCAGCGCCTTGTGGGCATGTCGACTGTGTCTGTATTACAAAGGAATTAGCACACTTTATAACTATGTCAAACTGTTTCACATGCACCATATTGGTGTAATAAAGAGATCTTTTTACATGCTTAAAAACACTAATTTGTGAGCTTAGCAGGACATCCATTACCATCTGTAGTGGCTTCAGTGCACAAGTCTGTGCGGACACTAAATGCAGGTGAAGCACGGACAATCTGTACCGACGGTGTAGATGACGACATTTTCATCATCCACACCGCAGACTGTGTGTACAATCAGTGTCTGCAGAAGTATACCTGGGCCTTATAACAAACAGCACA
>JAODUG010018441.1:1687-22257 GCA_027564795.1 Aphredoderus sayanus
ATGGCCAGAAGAGCACAGACCTAGACAACAGAGGTGTGTGATGGCCAGAAGAGCACAGACCTAGACAACAGAGGGGTGTAATGGCCAGAAGAGCACAGACCGGCCGACGGAGGGGTGCGGTGCCCCAGACAACAAAAAGAGAATCAAAGTTTCTATTACTGTATTTTTGTTATTAAATTATTACTGATCTTTTAAAACAGTGGATTCATCTTAATTGATTGCTGGTGTCCCAAAAAGAACCTCGCACTGTGAGTGCGACATTAACTATATTATATAAACTATATTTCAATCTTTGCATTTTGTGGAAAATCACTTTCTAATTTGCAAATGAATTAATATTACACTTGACCACAACCCTTCCCTTTAGGGGAAAAGCAGAGGGAAGCACAGGATGGCCACACCACGCGAAATGCAAATGTGAACTTTGCAGAGTACGTGAAAGCTCAGTGCCCCAGTCTCATCAGCACACCGGAGAAGTAAAGGCATGTTGCTCCACATCTAATAAGGTGCGTGTTCCCAGCCTCAGTAGGTGGTAGCGATGACTATAACTT
Source organism: Aphredoderus sayanus (assembly GCA_027564795.1). Classification (NCBI taxonomy): domain Eukaryota; kingdom Metazoa; phylum Chordata; class Actinopteri; order Percopsiformes; family Aphredoderidae; genus Aphredoderus; species Aphredoderus sayanus. The sequence goes on from JAODUG010018441.1 coordinate 2,239, forward strand.
CACATTGTGAAGTGAAGGCACAAACTGTGGGTCAGAGCAAGGTGTATGTGTGTGTGCGTGTGTGTGTGAAAGTGTGTGCGTGTAGGTGTGTGTGTGTGTGTGTCATCTAACTTTATCAGACATAATTATTCAATATGTTAAATTCATTAACCATAACCTGCAGCCATGACACTAATAACTGTCACATCAGACAAAACCACTGGATTTTTAGTATATAGAGAATGCTTTTGGATGAATACTGCTTTACGGACAGTGCTTTGATGTATAGTTTATATAACCCTTGTGATGTCCTTCAGGTCAAATCACTAGCTCTTTGTGGCAGATAGAAGGCACTAAACCTAATTCTACAGCTTACACACACATATGATTAGACACTTATACACACCTTGCTGTGCCAGCAGCGCACAACAAGGTATCTCACGCATGAAAAAACCACACAAATACATAAAGAATGAATTAATAAAGAAATAGATACACACAGCAATGGCGATTAAAAAACACACAAAATCATACACAATCAGATGGTGCTGCCGGGTGGCCGAATACGATATTTTCAAGGACATCACAAAGGATAATAATAAGATACAGTGCATTGCAAACAATAAATTCCAGAATACCCAATGTCCTGGGGCAGTATCTATTTTACTTTACATTTATTACAATTTTATTTTTTAGGAAAAACACATTAAATTATATAAAAAAAAATCATCTGTTTAATAGCTGAAAAAATCTTGGATAGGCTCCAGCACCCATTGGTCCTGGAAAAATTAAGAGGAAAATGAAAATGAATTGTTAAGAGACTAGTCAACAACCTGACAAAACAAAAACTTCTTCTTTGCTCCCTTCCACTGGACCCCATTGGTCTCGCCATTGAGTGTGTTCATTCATGTGTTTGACAGGCAAGGTAGAGTTGCCAGATCAATCAGGGAAAAGAGGCCTTTTTGTTGGTTAGAATTATTTTTGGTGCAGTCAAAAATCCTAATCCATTTACTGTATATAGAGGCAGTTGCTATCAACCAGAGCTAACATACTGTAGGAAGGATTGAAAGGTGGTGTTTCTATTTCTTTGTTTTGTGTTTGAAAACTCATTCCTACCCTGTAGCAATGTTGTTTAGACAATAGATACAACCATAATGTGCTAAAGAGGTGCCTTGTTTAACTGACCCACTTGTAAATCTAATTCATTAGATGGAGTCCATTGCAACTGTTTATCACAGCTGTGCAATGAATGATGGGTCATTACCACTTGGCCAATAACTGCCATTGCATGCTGTCGTGTTTATTGCTTTGTTAAATGATCCATCTTCATCTTTTGGGAACATATTTGTATGGTAGAACAATGGGGCCTGTTTAAGGGGTCCAGGAAATCCTAGTCCCAAATAATGGTGGTGCAAAAATGTGACACAATGGCACGGTATTGAAGCACAGCAGATGGGATGGGCCATGTGTTGCATTGTAGTAGCAACGCAGTGACAAAAGGTGGTTTTAATGGTTTGGGCAACATGTGATATCACAACCCATACTGTGCTGCTCTTTCCTGTACTGTTACATTACGGTTAGTGTGACGCAATCACTGAATCACCTCGGCCATTTTCTCTTTTTGGTATTTTATATATCTTAGCATATACTGTACTATACATGCCAAGGTTGCATTAAAATATCATTAGAGTTTAGATATCACTGTTTGATTAACTCACCTGTACTCCTTATCTCCCTGCATGTTTGTGCTTCTGGTACCGGTGCTCATTTGGGGCAGCTTGAAAGGTCAACTATGTTCCTGTGTTTAGTGGAGTTAGAGGTTGGCAGCAATGAAAGAAAACTATAATTTGTCTTTGTTTTATCTGCAAGCTGTGGCAAGAATATATAATTTGGTTGTGCCAATGAACAAGCAATATCGGTGTATGTAAATCCACACACCTACTGTATATCAAACATACTTAGTACCCTGCCATGACACATTTGTATAAAGGGCCCATTGTTGTACATTGTACAATTAAGTTTTGACAACATTGTAGTTCTCTGAATTCCCAGGTAAGCTATATAATGATGGCAACTTGTATGTTAACACATATTGTAAGATTTGGTTGCATGTTTTGGTTATTAAGACTTGTTATACAAAATTAATGGGCCTAGATTCTGATCCAGATCACACTGCTAAACATTTTGAGATTTTCTGCTTACAGGATATACATAACACAAACTGACAAACTGAGGCGAAAACAATAATCTTAGCTGGATATAGCAGTCAGCCTTGTGCACTGTAGTAGTAGGAACAATATTTATTTTGCTTACTTTCACGCTGCACAAGAAAGGTTTGCAGCCCTTCTACTATGCGCTATATACAGCCTGTCAATTACAAATGCATTTCCATCATCTACCTTGTCATATTTGAAAAGCCCCTGCTCTCTCCTTCCTCTCTGTCCACTTGTCACGCTGTTTCATGGCACCGTCGCACAGTTAAATCTCAGGTCGTGTGTATGTGCATCTATATGTATATGAGGCTGGGCTTGTGATGGATTGGATGTGCATTACAGTGTATGTGCGAGGCTACTCTGCGATTTAGAAAGAAGCTGAAAAATAATGGTGTATGCCTTGTGCAGTTCAAAGTTTTTCTTCTTGTGTTGTGAAACTTCACAACCAGGAGCAGACAAACCCTATGACAGACAGTAATATACTCAGAAAGATGACAAGAATGTCTGAAAGGAAATTCTTTACATTTATAAATTGGTAGTGATTTCTCTTATCTTTTTCTTGGCTCATATTTTCAAAATAGTAATTAAAATGACAATGACAATTGTTAGGCTTATTTCTGACTTCCTTTACCTTTAGATCAACTTAAAGTCTTTATTTTCAAAACCAACTAAAATATACTGTACGTTAAATGTAGTTTGTGAGCTGTTACAGTATATACTTAAGCTTACATTTACAGTGATGCTTTAACCTAGAGTGACTTTAAAGTAAATACATTTACCAGTATTAAGTAGCAGGTTAGGCAACTTGTTTACAGACAGGATAGGCAGGACATTATCACTGATAACAATTACAGTGCTTTGGTTTAAGTGTACCAAACTACATATACTGTATTTGAAAGTAAAAATGTATACATGTATATATAGCGTAGAGACACAGTCACATGGAACATACCCCCAACAGTGGAAATAAATGTCTCCTCAAATTCTCAATCACAGTCATTGTTCTTGTACGGTCACTTACCTTTCTTTTTATCTTTCTCCCTCTTCTTCTCTCCTTTTCTCAGCGCTCCACCCCACATGTCACTGCCTGCAGAGGGTGCCGTGGTTCTTTTCATCAATCACAGCCAAGACTCTTTGCTAAACAAAACAGCCTGCATAGAATGGAAAAACAAATATTCATTCATGACACCCATGCACGTTTACAGGGTTCAACGGTCATGACATTTTCTTGTACAATATATAACCATGTGGATTATTATTTGCTAAATGCATTGTACATAATATTAACGGTATAATTCAGTTTAGCTTTGGACAAAAACAATGACACACAATGAAACATTTAGGCTTATTGTACATATTCCAGGCTGTTAATCTGTAGTTTCGTTACTTCAATATTAAAGGTGAAGTCAGCGATTGTAAGCCATTATACTCTCTGTCACATTCAATGACTACTTGCGTGTGTGTGCTAATAAAATAATCCGGTACTACTACGCAGCCCTGGCTCTGTAATTGTAAACACAAACAAAGTGGTGCAGACTGCACCTCACAACAATATTCTAGCCTTGGCAATGCATGTACAATGTGTGGGGCAGAGATTCTAAGAGAGCACCATATGCCATTGGAGAGCCATACTATCATGTTTTCCTCTACCAGTGATCTCCTTTATTCTCAGAAACACAACATATGTCTGCAATGCTGAATGACATTTACTGTAACAATAAATAGCTGTATAGTATGTACAGTATTCTCAGTGAACTCCAGTTTCCCATCATCAGCTTTGTAGACATGTTAGTTTAGTTTTAGAGAAACAATGGAGGGGTTAATTCTGTACAATGGCCACATTTGCAACACAGTATAACAGACATCCTAAACACAACTCTATCCTGCCTCCCAATATTTCTGTATTAATATTTTGTTCTATAATATAATAATCAATACAAGTATCATTGCGTTGTCTTTTGTATGCTAAACAAATTACATAATTGGAAAAAACAACACTTCTAATGCCATATTTCAATGAATCTAGTATGACACAGTGCTATGCTTTCACTGCTGCACACAGCCAATGTCAGAAACAATGGCACAAGTTAAGAGCAACAGCAGAGAGATTCTCTAAAGACTCAGGCACAGAGAAGCGCCAAACGACACCAGCAGAGAGGTCAGATAAGTCTGAATCCGTGTTTTCTTATGAACTGGCTGGACATACCATGAGCTCTAATAGTGGTGCACCGTGCCACAGTAGCTAGTGTATGACTGCACCATTACAGCGAGACCACACCGAGGACACGCAGTCTTTATCTAGCTATAGTAGGGATGACTCATTTATAGGTTGAAAAAATAAGTGGTACATGTAAAAAGGCTTTCTGTAGGGCATGTTGCACAACGGACCGGTTCCCATCCCTCAAAGCTCCATATTGAGGTTAACCATGCATACAAATTGTCTGGGCAAAAAAAAAAAGAGAAAAAAAAGAACGTGGCCATCGGCCACTGTCCTTGTACGTCTCCTGTTTTTGACATTGCACCTTTAGAGAGAGAGAGGCTCTACAAGGGATCACAAAGGTAGAAAACACACACACACACACACACACACACACACAAAGCAAGCCACTAATGCACACCCATTTGTCGGTGCTAACATGAGGTGAGCTGCACAACTGGAACTCAAAGTGCTCTGTCGCACTGAGGGAGCGTCTCTCCCACAAGACACCCACCTTTCTCTTTTAAGGACCCAAGTGAGTCACCCTTTCATTCTCTCTCCCCTCTTTTTGTTCGAGTACCTGTCCTTTTCCACCCCACTTGGGGCTGGGGTCAAAAAACAAAGAGTCCACAGTGACTGTGGCAGGACCAACAATGGTTCAGTGCAAAGTTAATACAATGTTACAACAGGACGCTTAGTCCTGTGTTTACAAAGACCTGGATGTATGGACAATACTAACACATTTAGTAAGGCAAGTTAGACAACACACATGTCATAATCATAATGTTTTGCATTTAAATTGGATTTTTTTTGGTAATCATTTGAGACAGCAAATATAATGCTAATGATAACTGAATGAGAAGCTCAAGGGCAAACAATGATATATTGCTGTACAATCACCTTACTGTAAATCAACATACATTAGTTACAAAACTTGCTGTGCCATTTGTATTACTGTAAATATTAACATTTTAGGTCAACATTTGAGCATGCCATTGTTTCCTCTGCATCTTTAGGTAATTAGTGCAGACAAAAGTTAGCTTTTGCACAGCTGGAAGAGCATTTTTTGTTCTCCGTGTATTAGTAATTACTTGTTCAATACAGTGTATGTAAAATGTGATGTATGTAATGTGAAATTAGGAAAATGGCACCTAGTCAAAACAAATATTTAACATGAAGGTTAAACGTCTTTGAATAATATGAAAGTTGTTTGCATATGTTCATTTCAAAAGTAATAATTTATAGAAATATTTATGGCAAACATATTTCTCAGTCCTTTAACTTCCCCAAATCATCACTGGACAGCTGCTGCCTGTTTCAGCAGCCCGGCCTTTTGACAAGCCCTTGCTCTTTCCTTGGACACATGAAGGTCAGGTGACGGTAATGCCTGGGATTATAGGAGCTCAGTGACTGGCTCCCCTGCCTGCAGTGAAAGGGTGAAGTTAATGGCTCGGAGTAGAGTGGGAGGTCTACAGTCTTTCTGCCTTGAGCCGTGAAAACGGATGCTTTTTATTGCAGATTGACCCCCCTCCCCCACCCCTCCTACAGGCTATAGCTGGAGGCCTCTCACCTGGAAATCTGGGAGGGGGTTGTCTTTGCCTGTATTTATGGTTAATGAAAACCATGCTACAATGGTCCCCTCTCACCCCACCTCATAGTAGAATATGTCCCCTTGTAGGCTTCTAATGGTGGCCAGCAGTGGGGAGTGGGGTAGCGGGAGTGGGTAATGGTGGTCTCTGACTTCAGAGCCTCAGAGCAGCTGGCACACTGTTAGCATTTCTGTCTGGATTTAGATCAGGCGTAATGGGAGACCCTACTCTCTTGTGTCATGGCCTAAACAGTATATTTAGTATACCTTTCGAAAGTGCACCGACTAACTACAGCATCATGTTTACGTTTTATATTTGACTTCTGTGTACAACAGCGTATTAGGGTCAGTGTAGATTAAAACAAAAGGTTATGATGCTGGGGGAATGGGGACATATTCTGGGGAAAAAAACTGACATTATAAAATCATCAATTTGAGAGAAATAAAAACAATTTACAAATGTACACTAATTATGTCTCTTCACAGTCCAGGTGCTGATGATAGAGGGGGACAATACAACTCACAAATGTACAACTTGTACAAGTATTACCTCCCTTCCTCAGCTCCATTATGTCTTTTTTGTTTTATGTTATCTACAGTATGGCCCTATTAGTGTCTCTTTCCATGTCATAGGCCTACTGCTAAATTGACACTTGGAGAATGTCTTGACCACTACTCTACATAGTATTTGTTCCCAGTCAAATCTCTGTTCTGAAGTGCAACATAATGTTATATCATATTATGGACTCTTTTTAGATAGAGGTCCTCCAGTCCTCTCAGCATCACATTCCACCTCGGCTCTCTACTGGGCTCAATGTCATCCAAAGTATATAGGGACTAGCGAAGGTGTGAAGGGCTTAGCAGGCCCTCCACTGGTGCTAATGGAGATGAATGTATGTGTGCGTGTGTGTGTGTGTGTGTCTGCACACGTGTGTAAGAGAGAGAGCAAGCAGGGGGCTGTAGGAGAAACTCGGACTGGGTTATAGACAGATGGATAACGTGTGGTACTGAGCTGAAACGTTCCCTTAGTGCCATCAGCAGGTTTCAGCACTTTGTTAGGCTGGATTTATTTATATAACAGATTATTTTAAATGGCTTACGCTCAGAGTTGTTGTTACTACTGTATAATGCACTCAGAAAGTTTTAGAGGTCACCCACATATAACAGCCATCAGGGGATGTGTGCAGGATTGGCTGGCCATCAGATATTTTTAACAGTTTCATCTTAGCTGCCTTTCATTTTTCACACTTAGGTTCCACAGGAGAAAGTTGTGAACTATAAAACAACACAAAAATGAACTAGTGCCAAGGCCAAAGTCATTCTTTCAATCGATGTGAAATACATTAAAATCTAGCAGGCTGACATTTGTTCTGACATTTGCATTGCTTCATAGTATCATGTATTGGTAGTTATTTACAGATGTCAGCCCGTTTTTGTGTTACGGACAATGTGCATTACTCTGGATAAGTACTGTATGTCAGCGAAATGTTTAAAATGTAAAAGCCTGCATCATCAACTTATATGATGGAGGTAATTATAGTATTTCTCAACACTGCTTTGTGCAAGCGAGGTGACGGCGCCGATATTGAGCCAACGACAGGGTGCACTGTAAGCTTTTTTCTTCGCTGCACCTGAATGTCATTCTCAGCCTCATATGTCGCTGACACTATTGATTAAGCCTTATAACACAGACAGGCCAATAACTCTGACAGGCTTTAACAAACGACATGAAAGCCTGTGCATTCAGAGAAGCAACACATACACATTTTTCAAGTCCTGAGCTCGTGCTTTTAAGCATGATTGTGAGTAATATTGAAGATATTATCTCACTACAATTTCAATATGTCCCCTCACCTTTAAAGTGTAATTCAGCTACTGTATGTGATGCCATTTTGAAGGATATCACTTCCCAGAGCTGCTGTAGGCAGACTGCAGCCATCTTAAAATAAAAGCCCAATCAAAAACATTATTTATATGAAGTAGGAATTTGTATAGAGCAACTTGAAGCTCAAAGCTAGTATCCTGGCACTTTATTCAGCTTTTTACCTGGCCCACAGCATAGTATCCCACTGAAGGTTTGAAGCAGTGCTAGCTAGAGCGTTCAAGGAACATTAAATGAGCAAAACTTCTTGTTGTTTTCTAACTTACTGGCCACTCTGTGCTGTACAGTATTGCCTCACATTTACCCAATCACCCATTCATACCATGCAGGGCACCATCCGCCACTGGGAGCAGTTATGGTTAGGTGTCTTGCTCAGGGACACCGTGGCACTTTGCCAGGAGGTAGCAGAGTTTGAACAAGCAACTTTTTCTACACCTGACACCCCACTCTACCCGCTGAGCCACTGCCACCGCACCAACTTCCCTTTTGCTTTTCATTAAATGCTGCTAAAGTGCCCTTCAAATAAAATAAAAAAACATATTTGGGACATATTGTCAGCAATGATTTATGTGATGGTGACGATGTGCACATTTTTAAACCACTATGCTGGCACGCAAATTTCATGTACAGATAATGTTAAAATTGTTCTTTTTAAAAGCCACTATGCTCTACTGTACATCCCACTTGTGGTGCAGTTGTATTAAAGTAAATGCAAAAATGTAATTATGCATTAAAAATCATACTAAAGCTACCAAGATGGACACGTGCAAGTCATATGTTTGGGATTAGTAATGTTACCACCTTTCATGTTGTACTGAGGAATTACATACATGCCATGACCTCGTAAATATGATCTTTATGTGTGTCTGAAATTCCTGTTATTATTATTATTGACTGACATGGATCTATGCATTTAAAATACTGTAAAGGATAATTGATATAACTATAAACCTTAACCACATTGTGACAACTACAGTAGCATAATGTGTAAGCTTCCTCCCTACAACTTGGTCTTCAAATCTATGCAGGTTCCTTTTTCTTAAAATATTAAGCAGACATATTATGAGCAACAGTCGATGCTATATGAAACATTAATACAAAAATCCATTGTGGATTGCGTGCCACTGGAGCAATGGTGGTACAGCTGCTGTAGGTAATTCAGATCTGATCTGCTCAAGGTTTTTTGAATAGTATCCTGACTGCCACTCTTCAGTTTTTCTGAGCTGCCATACAGCCTTCCATGCTTTGTTGCACTTTAAATAAAGAGGGACACTTTAAATATGGAGGCAGACACAAAGGAACAAAGAGTCTTTTTTTGTTCTCACATACAAATACAAAAGCCAGCGACTCCGCTGGCTCACATAATGCTGGCTTGCCACAGATATAGCAGGTATGCACAATTTGACACGTGAAAACAAACAAACATAAAATGCCACCAAACATTAATAAACCATTGAAATACTTGTGGTCTGAAATAAGGAGCAAGATGGATGATGGCTGGGGAACTAGCCCCCTCTTTCCATCCTTTATTTATCACTACAGTACATTACCTCCCATATTAGAGTGTACAGATGGCAGCTCATCTTGTGATTGGCCCACCTGTCACAAACCTGGCATGTTGGCCACTCTCGTGCCAGCGCGCAAGGGTGGAGGTTGCAACCGTTTAATTGCTAGTGCACGCATGCTTCTGAGGGCATTATGTATTGCAGTACTCACAGGAAGTGTACTTTGCTAACTCATGAATACTCAGTACAACCCTGGCTGGGTCAAAGACAAAGCTCAGATAAACAGCTTTAATGAATATGCCTGTTTTTTCAGTTGCTTGTAAATAATCTTTAAATGACTTAGAATGGTCAGAGTACTATGATTGTACAGTATGTTGATGTGCGATTCTAAGTGTTTGACTGACACTCGTTTATCCAAACAAAGGAATGGTAAGAAAACCAAATTATTTAAATAAAATGATTAACCTCTGAATTCTTTGTCTCTTACACCATCTTCTACATTGATGTAACTGTGTCTTAACAAGTTGAAACTGTGTGAACAGTTGATTTCAGTTGTGTGTGTGTGTGTGTGTGTGTGTGTGTGTGTGTGTGTGTGTGTGTGTAGGGTGAATGGTGTTGCAAGACATTCTGTGTTAATGAAGCAGGATGCTTCTCCAACAGAACACAGAGAATTGCACAGTACCCAGTGACCTCATCCTGGTTACGGCTCCCAGGTACCGGGCTGGCCTGTCCCCCTGTCTGGTTCAGGCTGCAGCTGGCCCACCCTGCCTCTATAGGCTGCCAAGCTGCTGTCGCCTGGCAACAGGCTCCAAGGCCACCTGTCATCTCGGATCAATGGGCCCACCTGCACCCCCACCTGTCCCCACACTTGTCACCCGACTACTCACCAGAGTCACCATAGCCACAGAGGCAAGGGAGGGAGGGGAAGGAGGGAGAAGAGAGACAGAGAGAGTGAGAGAGAGACAGGCACATTGAGCGAGTGAGACAGGTAGACAGACAGGAAGATGCATAGAAAGAGGGAGAATAAGATAAAGAGGGACAGCTTGTCGGACTCAGCCTGGATGATCTGAATGGCCTGATTTAGAAAGACATGATTGAGTCTGGCAGCCCGGACAAATGCCTGCGTGCATGTTTGTTGGTTTCTGTTAGTGATTCTGTGTTGTAAACAGATTGCAAACATATAATATTCAATACCTACAGAAAGGTTACTACATTTTAACGCATTTTGTCTTGTCAGATTCTCATATTGACTAGTAAATAATAAATACAAGCCATCTGACTCCCTCCTAACAGATATTAATAGCTAGGCCTACACATGCCAGAAGCCAAGAAGCTGTTATGATTAACTACTTTTAGAAATGATTGGACTCTGACAGAGGCTTGCAGGGTACGTTTCACATCTAATAGCTCCCTTTGGCTTAATCCACTGAATGACGGACTCATGACTGACAGATCATGTTCAAGCATGCTTTCTCCTAGCATTGCCAATTAGTGTTCTTATCAGTCCGAGGAATTTTTTCATTTGTGAATATATTATTGACCTCTGGGTGGAAATGTAGACTAACTATAATCTGTAGGGTTGTAAAACTATACAAGCTGGAAACGTAATTAAGACAGTCAAACGTGTGGGCAGGAAAGGAAAAGGAAGGTATTTCTTTCTTGTTTTCCTACTGTTGCTTTTATTTGAAAGGGTACTGTAAATTGATTAAAATAAAGTTACTTTGGAGCTCAGTGCAATGTCTAATCCATAATAAATGTGATGTTGGTGTTGGTTTCATATACTAATGCCTTTGATATTTGAAAGTGGCATGTTCGTGCACTCACACATTTAATGGATTGCCAACATACTGTATGTGGATAAACACATACTATCACCTTCTTATCCAGCATCTATGGCATAAATATTGTGATAACTTTAGATGTTGCCTTCTGATGTCACTCACCACATGGCCAGATCATTATCTAGCACTGATTTGAGATAATCAGATATAGCAATTGCAATAACATTTGTTAACCTGTAGAATCAGACAACGTCCTCTGGTGGCATAATTATATATAATTAAGGGCATCATGAGGGTAATTATATTTAATTATGCCACCAGAGGGCGCCATCTGATTGTGTATGATTTTGTGTGTTTAATTTAATTGTCATTGCTGTGTGTGTATATTACCATTCCATAAATCATGTCACAGTCATACAACCCCTTTGTTTGACCCACCCTCAGGTTAAAACTCACTGGTCTGAATGACGAAGCTGATTTATATTTACTCAACAGGTATCATCTAGAGAACCTCTGCTTTTGAGCTTTCTCCCTTGGTTCTTTGGACTGTTCAACTCAATTAGCTAGGTTGCCATTTTGCCTTGGGCTTATATTGAAGAGCTTCCTAACTAAACACAAAGAGCAGTAAGGGATATAGGTTGGCTTGCTCTACTTTGTCAAGGTAGCCATTTACAATAAAATGACATGAGTTGTTGTACTGTACCTTACCATGAATTAATGTCAAAATGAGCCAAAGCAGACACAAAGAAAGAAATACAAAAATAATAAAAGAAAGAAGAAAAGAAAGAAGAAAAGTAAGAGCCAGTTCTTGTTTTGAAAATTCACTATTTTAAAACTACTGTATATTGGAATGATATTCTGCTTGCATTTGACTTGTTTCCTAGTTTCTGTCACATGAAAAATCTGTACAAAATGAACCTGCAAGCAAAACACTTAATTACCTCAATTTGTCAATGTCAAAACTGCCCTTATCTCAATTACATTAAAATGTGAATGGGAAATAGAATAGATATTACATTTATTTTGGGGATCACAAAGAAGTATGTTTGAGTTATTTCTGAATCAGCATTGCAATTTTTACCTTCTCCCCGCTCTGCTTACGCTGCATGCCTCCACCCCCATTGCAATTTAGGTCTGATTATGCCTTCATGCTTTTGCAATTTAAATATTTACCAGGCACCCCAGACAACACTGACAACCCTCCATCCTTCATTTGCATGCTGATACATAGGCCAATAGGGCGAAGAGGGTTGGAATAAATACAGAGTGCAATCAGTGTTTGCTCACTCAAAACAGAAATTAGCATGGACCTTTGGCCATTTTGCTCGCAACAGAATTGCCTGTCTTAAATTGGGCATGAGGGGTCATGATACCCCTGGGAGAACCAAATGGACTCACATTTACGATGCATAATTGCTTCATAGAGTATTTCCAGTGTTACGTTAATTTGGTGCATATTTCATCCCAAGAATGATGATGGTAACATGACTGTCATGCATTAATTGTTATGTAAAGTGTTTGTTTGCAATTACATCAAGTAGAATGCGTTCCACACTGTCAATGCAATGTCTAGGTACTGTACAATGTAGCTTGTTTTCATTACTTTTTCAAAGAATTTCCGACGAACACATCTAAGTAAGAGGTTATGGCAAAGGGCCACCAGTGACCTGAAGTGCACTGGGGCTTTAATTCATCTCTCAGGAATTTGACCTTGATTTTATATTACATAGGTAAATTACATTCCATATGATTAAGGATAAGAATACCATATTGAGATGCTCATGAATGAAGCTGTCAACAGTGTATCACTGTACACATACTGTACAGTACTATGTACTGTATGCTTCAATCACTCAACAGTCCAGAATTAATATATAAATGTATTGTACATTTCTGATGAGAAAAGCATAAAAACAATAAATAAGTAAACATTGATCCATCAATAAATAAATGCTGATTCTATTCTTGTGGCTGTAAAAGGAAGATGTGTGTGTACAATATGTGAATATGTGCAACAGTCTACAGAGAGTAGGGCTTCAAAAGAGTTGACATTGTCAGTAAATAACTCATGAAGACTAACACAAAGTGGGTCGGGGATAGTGAAGTCACAATTGAAACGTCCTTCATGAAATATCTAGTGACTAACTAAAGTGTGGGATGGCGAGGGGACCTTGGTCCACACTGGGGTATGGACCATGTCATACTGTAATTTAAGGACAAGATTAACTTTAGAGGGGTCTCTCTCATGGTACTGGCCTTTGTGGAACGTCAGATGAAAATACTTCAAGCTGCATAGGTCAACTTTGCTACTGTAAAATATTAAACTTTGAAAGTGAAACCAACATGCATCATGCATCACACCTGTCTGGATTCCCTTTGTCCCTTCAGATTTGCTTAACAACTGTTTTCCACAAGCATACAGTACCTACCTGTACGTTGGAACAAGCAAAGATGTCATTGACAAAGCTAAAAAATGATCAACAATGAGTTTTATAAACAGAGTGTGTTGTGACCAGGCAGCGGCACCATTATGGCAAGTTATCATTTGCCGCTGAAAGTATTGTGAATTAAGTCGATAGTAAGTAGAATTACAGTAATTTGCTGATTACTGTATAAATCCACTTGGTATTGTATTGCTGACTAAACATAATATAACAGCTCTAATCTTATAATGTTTTAAATTTGTGTGATATGAGTTATCATATCAATTATATCAAGTAAGGACTTTTCACATATATTTCCAGTGCACAAGTTCAAACAAATCCATGATCACAACCCATTAAAGATATTTAGGATGTAAAGGAGTCCAATGGCTAGTGGAATGGAAGTATTACTAAGAGTTACTAAGAGGTAAGAATTACTAAGATCAACTTAACAGTTAGTAATAGTAAATCTACTGTATAACACACCTTGGTGTGTGATCTGTGCTCTAAACGATCTAATTCCACCAATTAATACTACTTGTTAATGTGCATTTTCCACCACTAGTAAATGAGTGCATTTTCCCTTATGGTGACTTGGAGAAATGACAGGACTGCTACTCAGTGACTGGCAAGCGTCAATGTGTGGGTAGTGGCTGCACCGATTCAGTTGTCACTACTAAATCCTTAGTATGCCAGTCAAATCGTCATGCCCATCTGCGATCTGCTATACTCTCATGCCACATGAACTGCCAGTTATTTTATTTTAAATCAAGTGGCACATACCCATATATATTGGACAGCAAGTTGTTGTCAAATGCTTCAAGAAAAACACACATAATACCGAGAGTGCTTTTAATAAATACAAACACACCATGGCACTAAATATTGCAAGTACGTTAGTCAATTTATTAAATGAGTATTATATTAGGGTTATATTTTTAGATGCATATCATTCAGTAGTATACTTTCTATTTTGCTTATAAACACTCACACACAGACCCAGGCATTTCCAGTACAATGCATCCATAATAGATGAATAGCTACAGTATATGTCTGTCACACACACTTCCCTCTGATGCTCTGATCTTTGTCTGTCTGTCAGACAGACATATTTGAATGGAGACTATGCAGAGGTGCATGTTAGTGTTATCTCAGAATCAGTCAGGTTGATTGGCTTTATATTGTGTTTGTTTCTTGACATCCTTACTTATTTAGAGGTGTTCAACGTGCAATCGAGTTTGGCATGATACTTCATGATTTAAATTCCACAGCGTCAATACTCTTGTTTTCTCTGCCAGCTTTGGTGCTATAGACTTGGTCCTGTGCCACACACGCCACCAGCATCTCGTATTGATGGGAGATGAAGCAAACTCCCCCTGCGCAGAATACTAATGAGGGAATAAGAAATGTTGTATGCTTTACTGTTTTGAAGATACAGTATGTCAATACATTTTATTTCTATAACCATCAGCTGAGGTGAATAGTTAACATGGATTTCAAAGTTTTTCAGAGATACGGGGGCCTTTTCGGAAGTTCATAGATTTCTTATGGTTGGATAAGGATTAGATAGGTCCATGGAGCCCATTACTATAGGGAATATTTAATTAATGTATTCAGAATGAATGCATTATATTCAATTGAAAGTGTGTGGAAGTGTTCTAGACAATCTCTAGCATATTTAGTAAAATCAAGTAGCAAGTGTAGTAGAAGGTGACATTGTAAAATGCAGTTATCAGCACTTGTGCATGGTTCTCCTTAAATATTTATTAGAATATCACTTAGAAAGTAGGTGATGGTTTTCTAAGGTAAACAGACTTAATCACCATGTCTGGTGCTAGCTTTAACCTGGATCTCATTTTGTGTATTTATCCTTGATTTAGTTTACTGACTAAAATCCGATTAGATAATTCAGTCTGACAAGACTCCATAGCTTCTAATGGAAGAAAACAGAACAACAAACCACGCAAACTGTCAGGGTGCACCGGCAGGAAGGACCCAAACACATGACAGCCAGGTAGGTACACAGGAAGTTTAATCAAGTATGTTACAAATGTACAGGCAGGAACACAGATGACCATAAGAGACGACGAACCAACAAAGACAAGAACAAACACAAGGGCTTAACCCTTGTGATGTCCTTCGGGTCAAAATTACCCCAAATCACTACCTCTTTGTGGCAGATAGAAGAAGCTAAATCTAATTCTACAGCTTACACAGACATGTGATGTGCACTGCTGGCACAACAAGGTGTGTGTTTGAAACCCGAGGACAACAGGATGGTTAAAAGGCATGAAAAAACAACACAAAAACATAAAGAAATAATTCCTAAAGAAATAAATACATACAGGAATGCCAATTAAAAAACACACAAAGTCATACACAATCAGTTAGCGGAGCTAGGTGGCCAAATACGATTTGTTTTAAGGACATCACGGAACACACATTTCTGCTATGTTGGTTTGAAACTGTGAAAGTGAAAGTGTAATTCCAGACACAACCTCACTTACAAACTACTTTAAACATCTCCATTCTTTCTTTTTCTATACTCTCTCTGGTCATACAGTACCTCTCTTTGTGTCTGTCAGGAGTCAAAGTCCATTAAATTCCCTACTGTGATGCCTTACACAGAAAGTCCTGCAACTCAGCATGAAGTAGACTGAAAAAGGCATCATTCCAAAACCTTCTGGGAGGCTGATCAAAACTGTCCTCCATTTTGGCTCACATTGTAAATCCACTTTATTATTGTTGGTGGAAAGCAACCTGTCACCCTCCCAGGGTGTTTGAACTAAATTTAACACACTTCCTGTGCTGAGTTGAACAAGCAGAGCAGGGCCCTTATTGTTTGTGTGCCCTTTTCCCTTTCAGAACAGCAAGGCGCACCTTTATCACACAAATTGCAGTGTTGCATTGGGACTGTGATGCCAGACCACATGGCAAAATGAATACTAGCAGAAATGGCAGAAGACCAACTATCAAGAGTTTTGCCTAAGTCTTCTGATGGGACTGGTGAAGTGAAGTCGATCGCCAGGATGCAGACAAAGTAAAAATGTAATGTTCAACTCTTAAAGATAGTCTAACCACCTCCTGTAGTGGGCACGGACGCCTGCACTTTTGTACTATAGTAACTATTCTTTCAGGAAATAATACATGCTTGTGGATACATATGGCTTGTTAACGGTTCAAGGACAGCTGCGTATATAGTATAAACTCCATCCATCCCTCCATCTTCAACCGCTTATCCGAGGTTGGGTCGCGGGGACAGCAGCTTCAGCAGTGAACCCAAAATTCCCTTTCCCTAGCCACATTGGCCAGCTCTGACTGGGGGATCCCGAGGCATTCCCAGGCCAGTGTGGAGATATAATCTCTCCACTTTGTCCTGGGTCTTCCCCGAGGCCTCCTCCCAGTTGGACGTGCCTGGAACACCTTCCTAGGGAGGCGCCCAGGGGGCATCCTTACCAGATGCCCAAACCACCTCAACTGGCTCCTTTCAACGTGAAGGAGCAGCGGCATAGTATATACTATGCTAGTATAAACTAACCTTCATTCATGAAATATGTGCTTGTGGATACATACAGTATAGCTAGTTATCAAAAGATCAAATCCCTGTCCCTGTTCCACCATACCGGCTGTCCCTGTACATGATTCCGCGGCTTTCCACTGCTGCCGTGCCGATGTTGAACCCCTATTCCACAAGGCAGAATGAATGTGCAATTTAATTCCTTGAAAACGCTGTTGGGAAAAAAAGGGCTTCTGGTTCACACCGATATGGTTGCACCGCTTTGTCAAAGGCTGTCTTGTCTCCAACATCTCAACAGGTGGACTACGTGGACGAGGGAGCAGAGTGAGCTGTCGCTCATTGGATTTAACGCAACAGTCACCGAAAGCCACTGTTATCTGAGAACATGTTAAAAATAGGCATAATGCAGTGCTATTTCACATAATCTATGTGGTGTTTTCATGATAAAAACCTCATGGAACTGTATCAACATGTGGAAAGGGGCATGGAATGTCTACTTTAAGTCGTGCCAATTTGTTTTATATTAAAATCAACAATTTCCATATTGATATGTCTGAATGTTGACCAAAACAGACATTTCAATGAAGTCAAAAAGCCAGGCTACCCTGCTGATCTTCATCAAGAAGACTGAAATCGTACAGTTGCTTGTTGAGGCAGTTCTAAAGCCTTGGAAATGGACACATGGGTTAAAGGCTCTGAAGTCTCCCACCAAAAGACAATTTCTGACATGTTTTGACCCAGAGTTTATGTTGGCAGAGATGAATGATAGTGACTTAAAACCTCCCTGCTTATCAGCTGATGTGAGGAAACATGTGGTACGAGAGGCAGTCAATTTGTTGTAGCAGTATCGCCATATTGGTTTGTTGCTATATTTGACAATGGCTTCACAGGCATGATCTGCTTTGACAAGCCTAAGCCACTGATGATGAGTGTAGATTACTTTCTGATAAATGAGATTATGTCTTTGATTGGATTTATGGCACTTTTAACAAGTTGTGCTTTTTCTCCTGCCTACAGTCTTAGTGAAGATAAAGCAAATCCCTCCCAAGAACGAAGCATTAAATGAAAAATTTGAGATTCGACATTGAACTATTATTAGTTCAGTGCATTATAATATATATTTTTCTCCTGCCATTGGTGTAATGAGATTTTCTAGTGTGTTTCTAATGCTGTTTTTTCAGCAGCAGCAAGACATACGTCCGTGGCCCTGGGCTAGGACCAAATTGTAGAACTGTGAATTAAGCTTAAATTATGCGAACCACACCCTTTCTGCTCTGAAATATATACTTCTTTATAGTGTTATACAGTAGGACCTGTGTGTGAGAGAAGCTGGGAGGAGGTTGGTTTCAACATCCTTCTATGTTTCTCTGTATAGCTATCTCTAATAGCTTTAAGTGGAGTTGTTAGCTACAGTAGCTGCCACACGTTCATATTATTATTATTATTATTATTATTATTATTATTACTATTATTATTATAATTATTAATAATAATAATATTGATATTATTTTACAGACTCAACATTACTTACACTAATATTAGGGAGTTTTAATTGGCCACAATAATGAAGCGGACAAAAAATCCAATTTCCAATGTATATTCAAAATCCTTGTGTGTAGTGATCCGACGTCAAACCACACCACCAAGTAGATTTATGTTTATGAAGTATTAAGGTTTGGACAATTTGACTGTGTGTGTGTATGTTGCTTCACCACACATTCTCCCTCTGTGGGCCCTTAAGCCCCCAGGTCATAAAGAAGACCCTTGCAAACACTCCCCTGAACCTCTGTCCCTAGCCTCAGAAAACACTAGAAAAGGTTTACGATGCTAGCATGTTGTCCTTATCATGCCTAGCGTTATAAACCAATCCTCACGTCAAGAAATTGCTTTGAGGAAATTTCCAGTTGGTGAGCTTATCATTAAGGAATGCCTCCAAAAACACTTCACCAGACAAAACCCCCTTTCCACTAGTGACAAACACCCACAGGCTAAGGAAAACCAGACCTTTAGGTTGTTTTCTTAAAGCTCAGAGCCTAGAATCTCAGAAGACAAGGCAATAAAGTAGAAAACTCCCTTACACAAACTTTTGAACCTTCTTACTTACAACCAAAATAATTGATAATGTTTAAATTGAAAGTGCCTTATAATTAACCATAATGTTGTGTATTAGCAAACACAGTCATGTCCCAATGAATGTACCTTTAATGTTTCTAATGACAAGTTCTGCTCCATAGTCTTTAACAGTTAAAACATTTATAATTTTATGATGTTTGGTATCAATGAATTGCATATTTCACTAGCTTTAAGAATATCTGGTTTGTATACTGAACACAAATACCTCGAGAGAAGTAAGAAATTAGTTATCACTTCTGTGTTCTGTAAGATTTACTACTGAGAGGCTACAGTGACAACGCACTGCCCCCTCCCTCTGCTTCTCCATCTTTCTGTGTCCCACTTGTTAATGTTCAAGTTTTAACATTAAGTTGTTTTGTTTCATTTTATAAGTATCTTTGATAAACTGACATATTGTTAACGTTAATATGTGGAGATAAGAAATCCTCTTAGAAATATACATCCATTTAGTCTATTATATTAATAACACAATAAGCCAGAAAATGTACATGTTTGGTCTTATTGAAATCCCTGTTTTTATATGAATGCAATACGTGTACTATGATGTTGATGTGACAATATGAGTTTGAATTGGACATGATGAAATTAGTTTAACAGTAACAGGAATTACAAGTTAGGGAGACCAGCCCCAAAACTTCACGCCTTCTAAAGACAAAGGCCTCTCCCCTTTTGACCTTAGTATAAAAGATGCAGCTAGTCTGAAAATCTTTGCCCGGTGTCATTTTAAATAACCTTGTGTATTTTTCGTGTATTAATTTGTGTTATTTTGCTATTATTTTACGGACAAAAGGACAGCACCTT